>BSXT01002196.1:0-11878 GCA_030267785.1 Phytophthora fragariaefolia | reverse complement strand
CTACTATGAATGGTGGCCACACTGCATGTGCCCCCCCCCCCGACTGTAATCAGTATTGCATGTTGCACTAATGTGGAGGTTGACCGATTGTGTAGCCCCGCTACACCATCCCCCCGTTAGGACTTGATGTGCCGGTCTCGACACATCAATCCAAAGACTTCTTCGGAGGGGATACTCGTGCTCATTCCGAATGAGCACGCCAACGACACAAGCCGCCAGCACGCCTGGTGCATCTGCAGCAGGGGACATTGTCGTCGCTTCCTCAGCGACGACTGGGAGCTCTCCGACTTCAACGTCCGTCGTCACTTCAACGGTGACGACGCCAAGCTCTCCCAAGCGAACGATGTCGCTTGGGGACTACAATAAGACTGGAAGATGGAGAAGAAGAAGACGAGGGAACCTCGCCTTCAACACGTGTGGATCCGAGTACCGGTCGGTTGTCCATCCAGGACACGACTATCATGCTGGGCTCTGCGGTGGAACGAGCAATTCGGTAAGATCCTCGCGCCATGGACTTTGGTCGCTTCGCTTGCTTGTAAGGGATCGTCTTACAATACCCGTGCCTATTGGTTTGAATCGTACCAGCATGATAAAGGCAACGTTGCAGGAGGATGGAGGACTGCAGCACACTTGAGTAGAACCGATCCGTGATAATGAGTCGACGCTTGGACAGCCCAATGAGGATTTCTTCGACATTGAGTATGACAACGTTGGGGCCTTGGTTCAACTCGGCACAGTCGCTGTTGAGGCGTCCCTGGTATATTTCGGCCCTGTACAGGATACAAACACAGAAAGTAAGTTGCTAACCTGTAGAATGCATGAACCATAGAACACCATACCTGTAGCAGTAGCCGCTGTCAGCATCGCACGTCAGGAAGCACTTGGTCCCCCAAGGATGGGGCTTTCCTCGGAGATACTGCCGCATGGGGTTGTACTTGCTTCTCATAGGGATCATTCCTTCATCAAATGCGATTCTTTGGTCAACCGTCATATCAAGCTTGAAGGTAGTGTTGATTGTGTCAGTGATTGGCTTTATCTTCAGGTTTTGTACTTGCTTGTTGCTAAAGTGTAGGAACCTTACAGTTTCCTCGAAACGACGTCTTGCCATGTAGCGTCCGAACGTCCCTTTGGGGACGGCACCATGTATATCCACCGCCCAATGCTTCGCCATCTTTCATCGTAAAGGACACAGCGTCCGAGCGCACAAAAGTCCGCTGAACGTGGTCAGCTCATGAGCTTGCATGGGCTTGAACGCTTGCAGCTCCTTCTGCACTTGCTGCAACGTCTTCATTTTGTACTCAGGACGCCTCGACTTGATGCGTCTTTGACAAGCCATCATCTCGTCCGCAGCTTGGGTTCCGCACTGTAGCTGGTATCGGTTTGACTCGGTTGCTATCGACAGCCACATCGACTTGGGGAAGAACAAGAAGAATAGCCCCTCCACACTTTTTCCCAGTGCATTTGCCAACTCTGTCGGGGCAGCGGAAGCGTGTGCGAGCTCGGCAGCAGGTAGTTGCAAAGAAGTACCTACAACATTGATTCAACAATTAGTGTCTCGTACAGGATAAGCGAACATCATCTGAACGCTATCCTGTAAACTCCAGGTCGGTACTTACTTTCGTGCTCGAAGTATGACTTCCAGCTAGTCTTGGCGTGTTCACTCAACTGTTCCTTTGTCATCTTGTCAAACGGGGTTCCGGTAGATAGATCTTCAGCGTCTTCTTCGTCACTTGTCGCTTCGTCGTCGCTAGCCGAACTCTCACTTATGTCTTACACATGGGATCCCCCCTCGTCCTCTTCTACCCTATAGTCATCTTTATCACCCGAGTCCATTTGATCGTTGCCAGCAGAGATATCGACGCTTTCAGCTAGCCGACGCGCATCTCTAGGAGGTTGTACACGTGTAGGGGTCTCTGGCGAAGCGGCACTGGTGCTGGGGGCGTTTCTTTCCGCGCGCGCTTCTTTTGGGATGTCTTTGCTGGTGACTTGGCCGGTGCTTTGGCGGGTGCATTGGCTGGCGGCTTCGAGGGCGACTTCGCGGGAGCTTACGCAGGCGCGGACAGCCCTGCCGACAACGCCTCGAGCGACGACTCGGGCACCACGGCAGTCGCTGCTGCCGTCTCCTCAGGCGTCAGTGGTTCGCTTACAGTAGCTTCAGTGGCTTGGCGTTTTGTAGGTGGGACCTCGTCGTACGGAACTGTCGTAGTATTAGCAAACAACCAAAATATTGCTCTAAATTACCTCGTACCGTGGACGGGTAAATCCTTCCAGACTTCATCTGCCCCTTCAAAATAGTCGACAAGATGCGTTGCATTTGGCCGTTTATCCGGCACGTGTGTAGTAGCGACTTTCGTTGGAGAGACCCTGCGGGCGCTCGAACCACCACACAAGCATTGTGAGTTTTGTCCATAGCTTGTGCCAGGTCAGTGACTTGATGTGCTTGCGTTTCCCCATTGCGTGTCCGCGTTGTACTTGCTTTCCGTCCGTCCGATTCGCAAATGGCGCGAACGTTGGGCGCGTTCAAAATCCCAAAATCTCGAAAATCCTGAGCGACGAATTATACCTCCGCCGAGCTTAGCAACAACCTTGCTTATCCTTCGATTTGTACAAATCACTTGACGTTTGTATTGCGGCATTTGATTAAAGTATATCCTGATTTCTTATCCTGTATTATAGAGGATAAGGAAAGTGCTTGTCCTGTATAATACAAGATGCGGGGCTAGAGGGGTTAAACTAGAACGCTCGCCGGGTTTGAATCCGGTACAAGCCGAGCGTTCTAGATTTTGCATCTATGCATATGTCGAGAAGCCGTCGAAAGCGACGGTAAACATGGTGGTCAACAATAGATGAGGTCTTCAGAAGAAATCGGCTGCAACGATAGCTAATTTTCACCAGATCGACAAATACTCGAGATCGGAAGTGAAAATGGTCTTGGATATTGCCCCAGGAGAATCTCGAGGAAATATCATGTGCCTGACAAGAAATTCAAGCAAGCAAAAGCCGTCGGTAAGATCAACAATGAGAAGGCGAATATTGTTTGACAATGGTGCCGAGGTGTCTATTCTAGACACCGCCTTTGCTGGTAAGGTAGGGTGCTATGTGGACGACAGTCAGACACTACAATGTGAAGAAGTGGGAAAATCCCCGTATATGGCAGAAGAACGTACCCGCCTCAAGATCACGCTCGCGGGATCACTGGTCTATTTTTTCGATGCTTGGGTCGGTCCTCCGACCGGCGGCCAAGATCTCATACTCGTCATGGACTTCATGGTCCCAGCTGGAATACGTCTAGATCTTGCTGATGGAACGGTCTGCTTGCCGGACGAGGTACGAATTCAACTGGCCGGGCGACGACCGCTATATGGTGACAAAGTGGAGCGAGTAACGATGGGGGGTTATTATGAGATCGATACGGGCGGATCGGAGGAAGTCAGATTGCGAACAGGGCCATCAGATCGACAGAAGTTATGGGTTACACGCGGATATCGCTGGGTGCTCACCTTCGTTGCGGGCCCCAGGCGGTCCTGCTACTTGTGCCGAACAAGTGTAAGCGAGCGCAAATTAATTCTGCATGTGGATACAAAGATCGCAATGTGGCTTACTGGAGATCGCGTACTGCACCTGCCTGGATATGTCTCGGTCGGGTCACGACGCTACGCAGAATGGCAGAACCTGGCCTATCAGGCGACCACCGACGAAAATGGCATGACCCCGAAGCAAGAAGAAGTGCAAGGGCCAGCTGTGGAGCGGCCTCTATACCCAACTCCCACCTCGATTTTAAAGCGGCCTCCAATTTGTCCCTTGGGGACAGCGGCAGCCGGGCAGATCATGGGTCGGGATCGTGGTATAGAATCCCTCTGCAATGCCCAAGGATTGCAGCTTCCGTCAACCGAGGCAAGCTGTACTCAGATCGCAATGCCACGAGCGCCCGGCGTCACAAATAAAGTCGGCATATGATCCGCCCACGTCACACAAAACCAGGGACAGGGGACGTCGGACCCAGATCAGCGGCTAAATACCAGTGCAAATCAGTGTCGCGACCAACAATGCTTCAAGGAAAAGGTGGCGAGTCCAGGTGGTTTGAGCGATTGTTCAAATGAGCATAAAAAAATTCCTACCGATAACGCCCCGAGCACACATTCAGTCCCCGTCGATCCTGGAGATGAAGCAGTATGCATCAAGGAAAGCGTTGATCTATATGCGGAAGACGTCGAGGGACACCTAGCGGTACTCCCAGAGGTTACACCTACCACCGAGGAAGTCAAGATTAAAGATATTCAGGTGGGGAACCCCAACGACAACACGCAGGAGCATGTCGACCGGCTGAAACATATCATCTGGCGCCGACGGCACCTGCTGATCGGCAAAGGTAATGCCTTACCGCCGACCGCAAAAGGGGCGATCTGTGACATAGACGTGGGAAATGCCAAACCGGTTGCCCAACGGGTTAGGAAGGTTGCACCACAGTTCCGCGAGAAGTTGTTTCAGTTGATCAAGGGGTTACTATCTGCCAAGATCATTCAACATTCGACTTCACCTTGGGCATCTCCAATTGTAGTGATTATCAAGAAAAATGGGATTGACATCCGCCTATGTATTGATTATCGGCTGGTCAACAGTCTGACTAGGCTGATGGTGTACCCTATGCCACTGATCAACGATCTACTGGACGATCTTGACAAAAGTTCTTTGGTATTGTTCATTGGATATGGCGAGCGGATTCTGGGTGGTGTCTATGACAGATCGGGCTCGTGCGATCTCGGCATTTATCACACCCTTAGGATTATTTGAGTGGAACTGCATGCCCTTTGGACTCAAGAATGCACCCCAAATCTATCGGCGGTTGGTAGATAACGCGCTGTACGGTTTCCTGAAGATCTCTAAATGTCAAGATCATCAAGCACGAAATGCGGGAGATCAAGATCAACAACGCCCCATCGATCTATTCCAGGACGGCGAACCCGATACGGATAAAGAATCCTCCGTCCTAGGTGGTCGATATTATATCGACGACATCTTAGTAACGGCGGGATCATGGGATATGCTGTGAGAGCGTGTGGATAAACTCCTAGACGCCTGTGATGAGTGGAATTTACCAATTAGCGTAGCAAAAAGCTTTTGGGACCTAAAGAAATTGGATTATCTCGTACATAGGATCTCTGCTGGAGGAATGGAAGCTCGACCTAAGGATTTATCATCACTTGCCGATCTACCCTTCCCAGCAACATTAAGGTCGATGCAGTCATTCCTGGGTAGCCTCAATTATTACAGCAGATTCATCGAAGATTTTGCGATCTATGCTTCGATCTTGTATGAACTGCGAGAGATCGACTTCTTCGAAGCAAGAAGACAAGCTAATACTAGGCTGGAAAGTGACGACCAAGATCAACGAGACAAGTGGACTCGGACCACCAAAGCTTTCGTCGTGTTGAAGGACAAGATCATCAATGCACCCATTCTGACACACTTTGACCCAGATTAACTACCGGTGGTGATGTTGTATGCGAGCAAATGGGCGATCTCAGCTGCTCTCGTGCAAGAACACAATGGAGGATACAAACCCGTGACAATCACCAGCCGTACGCTAAAGCCTAGCGAGATCAACGATGGTATCGTGGACAAAGAAGTATTGGCACTGCTCAGGATGTTGGATGTGTGCTACACGCAACTAGTGACAAGATCAATCAAAGTTCTAACCCGTCACTCGACACTAGCATGGATGCTGAATTGCTCCGGGCTGCAAGGACGTTTGGGAAGGTGGGCTGCATTGCTCTCGAAACTGGATGCTGGAAGTTGTAAAAAGTACGAAAGGGGAAGACGAGATCTTAGGCGTGATCGCCGCAAGCATCACGCCCCGGGAAGACGTGGACTTGATTTTGACATCTATCGCACCCAGGAAGAAACCTAGAAAAGTCATCTCGATGCTGGGTGGAATCCGATGAAGTACTCCAGGTGGTAAGTTTCGATGGGTCCGCGCGGGTTATGCGCGGTGGTGGGGCTTTCAGTGCAATTGTTTGGAGCTTACCTGATTGGACGGTGATCTCAGGTGCCTTGAACTATAAAACCAATCTCACGGTAAATGAAGCGGAGTACCATGGTCTTCTCCTGTGTTTCGACCTACTGCCAAAACAACATGTAGATCAGAATAGACTGATTATCTGTGGAGACTCCAACCCGGTAATACGACAGATGCGGGGAGAAATTGAATGTAAGGCCCTGAGCCTAAAATTGTTGCGGCAAACGGCTATGGAAAGGCTTCGATCTTCGCCAAATCACGAGGTCTTGCATGTAAAACGAGACTGGAATCAGCGTGCGGACATATTGGCCAGTGCGGCTTTAAAACGGGAAGCGGGTGATCAGGTTACTTCTCAGATTGATATCGACGACCTAATAACGCTCTATCGACTCGCTGAACTGCTAGTTCCCCAGTCTCAGATATCAGTAGTTAAGATCGCCGCGATCACTAGGTCGCGACAACGACGAGGCTGGGAAGTGCTGCAAGAACCACTGGTACAGAGGATCAAATGGAACGGACATGCCGGGCTCAAAACGAGGAAAAGTGGATCGCCGATCTTAAACAATATCTAACTGGGGATATACGAAAGCTCACCTCGACAGAGGCCAAGTCATGTGCCAATATCGCGGAAGATTACGAAGTGGATGAGGCCGGATTATTGTTCTATTGTCCACCTTCGAAGCAGCCCTGCGAGGACCGCGATCTTGTGACTAGACTCGTGATTCCAGAACCGCTTCAAGAAGATGTCCTTCACCACTATCATAGCAGCCTTGAGGGAGGACACCAGGGTATCGGACGAACGTACCAACGAATAAGGGCCCACTTTCACTGGAGAGGTCTGTACAGAAGGGTACAGCAATATGTCGGCCAGTGTGTGGATTGCGGGAAAGGAAGACCTACCATGGAAGGGGAGTCGCCTGGTAATCTTCAGGCAACGTATCCGTTGCAAATCATTGCTATGGACCATTTCCCATCTCTACCTAAGTCTGACAAGAGCAATACCGAACTGTTGACCGGATCGATCTATTTACTGGCTACGTTATTGCAAAAGCTAGTGCGTCCCGGACTGCCTAAACTATTGCCGACAACTGTGAAGAGTGTGTGTTCCGTCGATTTGGTGCCAGCGAGATGATTCGGCATGATCGAGAACCGGGGTTTATGGCTGACTTCTTCAGATCGTTCATCAAGATCGTCGGACAAAAGCAACGTGCAACAATGGCATACCGACCCCAAGCCAACGGTACAGCAGAACGTATGGTACAAACATTGACTCGGTCCGTAAAAATGTATGTATCAGATATCAACCAACGGGACAGGGACGAATATGCGGAACGATTGTCGTTTGCTCTAAATACCGCTCAAGATCGAGTGCGAGGGGATTCTATTTGATGCATGGATGCGATCCACGCACCACGTTGGAAGCTATGATTCCCCTCGGGTCAACGCGCCGTCGAGATCACGAGCCGCGACGCTGGCGATACCATGTTCAACGACATTATCAGCAAGCAAGGGAAACAGTCGACGAACGATTACAGGATGCGATCCAATGCCGGGCAGACCGTCATAATGAGTCGATCCGCCCTTACGAGATCGAAGCTGGCATGCAAGTGTGGCTTTACCTCGATCGAGTGAAGGAAGAGTACGCACGAAAATTGGCGCACATGTGGCATGGACCCTTAAGGGTGGAGGAAGTGATCGACACCCATGAGGCACGGCTTGAGATCGCGGGAACGGAATATCGGCTGTTCCCCATAGTGCATACCTTGAAATTGAAACCAGCTCGAAATTTTCCAGATCGTCCTAATGTTCCCCTCGTAATTGGAGATCAAGATCGATACGAGTTTGATGAAGCGTTGCTCCCCGAAGATAGTTGGAACACCAGCCTAGCAAAGGGTGAGTACGAAGTGGAACGTTACGCAGATATGAGATCAGGCCGCCGAACTCGATATCGACGGACAATGAGAGATTCCTAGTACATTGGAAAGGATACCAAGAACCTACCTGGGTGGACGAAGCTGATCTCAACTGTGGAGCTCTATTGCATGACTATTTGCGACGGCAAGCTAATCAGCACCGGTTCAATGTCATGCAGTCGCATGAAGAAGCTTAAGAAACAGGAATCGCGGGTGAGCCGGTCACCGCTGTGCGATGATGATTGGGAAGAAGGACCCGCGGGGAAGCCGCGGGTCATAAGGGACGGTGGTTATATGAACAATTGCATAAGTCGATCTAGGCATTTCTGAAGCTCCTAAGATCAGTGGAGATAGTACAAATGTGGAGATCGGCTCAGAAGGAAACGGATATAAAAGTATGTGGAATTTGAAGATTAGTTATGAAGCTTAGCGATCAAAAGCCATGAAAAAATGAAAAAGTCAAAAGGCCGGACGTGACGGGGATCAAGAAACTTGTCACGAAGACGGTCGATACGCATAGCGGGGTGGTCTTGGGGATTCTGTCGGAACTGCAGACGCCACGGCTCTTCAAGATTGAGACTATCTGCCGCATCAGCCAGTGAGCTCGCACCACCATCCAACTGGGGGAATCAGCGCTTCTTAACTCGAGACTTCGGGAAATGGAGGGAAAATGGGTCCAGCCGAATGTCGAGATCACGTTGCCGGTGTCTCAACGCAGGAATCACGTCCCTTGTCAAAAATCCGCGCCAGGCTGCGCCGGCTCGGCTTCGACGTTGGTGCCGTTGTTCATAATAGGTTGATAACGCTTGATCTGCCAAACACATGACCTCGGAGATCGGCAAAAAATGGGTAGACTCCCAATATGACTGGAGGTGTTCCCTTCCAATTCCAAGTAATCTTGCACGAAATTATGAGGCAACCGACGACCACACACAGCAGGAATAAAGGTCAGCGGAGCTTCTCCATTGCTCATCCTGGACCACGGGGAAGTATCCATCAAGGCATTTACGGTAGCACCAATGATCAAATGCTCATAAGAATCGGGAAGGGGGTGAGAGGCAGAATCGATCGCTGGTAACAACCATTCGGATACACCCGTCAAGAGGGTGCTCAGAGCCTGGACATCGATCTCGGAAGCCCGCAAGCTGCTGACCACATAAACGTCCCAAGGAATAATATCAGGCTGGCGAAACAACCGCGCGCAAACTCCAGGAACCCACAACCTGCGAGGCACGAATGTCGGAAATAAGGGAGAATCGTCGATCTCGTCGACTTCCAAGGCAGCACCAGCAAGATCGCCAACCGCGGAATCACCACCAACATGATCTTGGGAGGGGGATCCCGTGTCTCCGCCGCCAGACCCATCGCCTCCACTATTTCCAGAAGAACTTCCAGACGGTGAATCTCCATCTCCGTCCAAGTCGATGATTGGTTGCGGCGCTCTACGATCTGAGGACAACGAACCTCGACGCTTATATTTTTTGTAATTTAATAAATTCAACCGAAGTGAAGATTGAGAACGTGACAAAGCAGATAGGATTTCGTCATCCGTGCCGTCATCCTCCGCCTCGTCCTTCCCTTCAACGGATTCCCGCTTGTCAGGCTCCGAGATCTCCGGCGGCGTCGTATCACTCACACCTTGCATGGCGATCTCAGGTTCCACTTTTTGGGGATCCGAATCCGAAGATGGCGAGGTGTCAGGTCTCTTTGGGAGCTCTGGAGGATGGTTGATCTCAGCGGTCGCGCTGCCAGCATTCCGGTTTCCATCGTCAGAAGCACTAGACATGGAATCATCGATCTGGGCGGAACCACTTGGTGAACAATTCCTCCGAGCAGGCGATCGAGGTCGCAGGTCCAACACGTCCCGGGGGGCAGAGGAGGTGGCGTCAGTACGCTGTGATTTGCGGGTTCGACCAGCGGTGGCGGATGACGCTTGCAAATAAGTGGCGAAAGAAGAGGGAATCGGTAGGCGAACGTCTTGACCCATGGCGGCTGTGATAGCCCACATCCGGCGGTACGCATTGAAGTACTGTTCTTGGAGCCGCAGGTAGTCAGACACGATTACTCCGCGATCTTGGACCAAAGCATCTCGATCTCGCATCACAGAGTCTCGATCGAGCGATAGAGTCGCGATCCTGAGCAATGGAGTCGCGATCCCGTATGATGGCATCACGATCTTGATTATGTCCAGCTGTTGCCTGTTGCGCGGCCTGCAGAAGTCGCTCGTTTTCAAGGCGGGTAGCCCGCCATCAAGAGGTTTGCTCCTCCAAGCGGGCAATAGAAGCCCTCATTGAGACGACATGAACCGCTATAGCGAATCACCAAAAAGGTGTGTGTCAAAATCGGAAGAAACAGCGGGCAAGCAGGAACGAAGTATGCGAGCTTACCTTGTGCTTGAAGCCCAGCTCGCCGTTTGATGACTCGCTCGGACTCCATCTGGCGCATCTCGTCCGCCCTCTGACAGCGCAGTTGGGCATCCCGCAGGCTCTCTTGCAAGCTGTCGCGTTCCTCCCGAAAACGTGATACCCGTCGATTTAAGGCGTCAGCCTGACGCCGGAGTTGACCGGCGGCTTCCGTGAGAGCTTCCTTAGATTGCTCCAAAGCCGGACACCGTTGCTGGAGCGCCGAGTGAGCCATGTTGAGATCGTGCAATTCGCGATCTCGTGCCACCAATCGGCGAGATAATGCCAGCGCCGGAGCGGAACCAAGATCAGGATTACTGGATAAGGCAGCGATCTGGCTTTCAAGATCACGTACTAGATTCCGAAGCTGCTCAACCAAAGCCTCGGCCTCCACTCGTTGACGCGTCTGTTCTCGCAGTCGATCTTCCGTGTGGACTATCCTTTCTTCCATGTTCACAACGTCGGCGTCTCGCAAGGTCAACAGCTCGTTGGCTCGCTCCAGCCGGTGTAATAGTCTATCGTGCCGGTCTTGACAGAACTGGGAAAATGCCTGAGCTGTCGTCCCTGCAGACCTGATCTGCAAGTGGAGCTCGGCAGCATGGCAGCGTGAACTGGTGTGAGCACGCTGGAGGCAGGAATGCTCCTCGCGCAGCTCATCGACAGCACTGTCCCGAGCCACGGAAACTTCCACAACTTGGAGGGAGGCTTGGATCGCTTGGATTGAAGCCCGAATCTCAACCAAGTCGAAGCCGATTCGATCCAGGTGAACTGTGGGCGCGTTCGCGGCTTGCCAGAATGCCAAGCAAGAATGTGGAGCCGTGGAAGTGGGGTCGCGATCGGGGGCTCCGGAGCCCGAAGAAGAAGCAGCCGTGAACAGCAAGTGCAAACCGGACGATGGCGGTCCAGCCGAAGATCGTGTAGCGCGACTCGAAGAAGCGGAGGCAGGGGACGAAGAGTGACGATCTTGGTCGGCAGCCTCTTGGGAAGAACTGCGACGCGAATCCATGGCTTGGGTGGGACTTGATCAGAAGACAGGAAAACGGCAAATGGTGCAACAAGCGACCGCCGTTGTGCAGCGCCCGCTTGTGCAGGGGACGGTTGTGGTGGAGCGGTATCGAAACTTTCGCCTTCGATCTAGACCCATCAGCCTGGGACGAGAAATGTATTACCGCGGAGTAGTGCCCAAGTCACTAAAGTGATGTTCAAGTGGCGACAGCCCGATCCCCGGCAGTTTTGATGTAGATCGACGATATGGATCTTGACGGGGATGACGCCGATCTTAAAAGATAAGCGTCAGATCTCAATCCCACTGATGACGCAAACAATGGATAAGGGGTCAGCGAGGCCCGGAGAGCCAGTAGTGGTGCACTAGGACGCGTGGCGTAGGGAATTAAATTGTCAGATCTAGGAACATGCTAAACACACTAACAGAGTTGAATTTTCCTTCTACATCACAAGTGGTCTTTGCCTTCACGCTACCGGGTACGGGATATATATTGACCCGCCCGACGTTTCGTCAAGACATCGAATACCCCAAGATCGAAGTG
>BSXT01002195.1:0-13596 GCA_030267785.1 Phytophthora fragariaefolia | reverse complement strand
CAGACAGCAGCGGGGATATTTCTACTCGCTGCGCCAAGGTATGGTCGAGTTGTCGATCTTGGGATCCTTTGATCTGGACTCGCAGGCCGTGTCGATCTTGGCCCGGGGTTGCCTTGGGGTGTGTATGCCTTTCCTTGCTTGCCGCTTCCTCTAGCGGTGGGTTGAAACGAGGGTTGACAGACGCCAGGCCAAGCAATCTCGGCGTCTGGGTTCACTTCGATCTTGGGGTATTCGATGTCCTGGTGAAGCGTCGGGCGGGCCAATATATATCCCGTACCCGGCAACGTGAAGGCGAAGACCACTTGTGATGTAGAAGGACAATTCAACTCTGTTAATGTGTTAGCATGTTCCTAGATCTGACCTATTTAATTCCCTACGCCACGCGTCCTAGTGCGCCACTACTGGCTCTCCAGGCCTCGCTGACCCCTTATCCATTGTTTGCGCCATCAGTGGGATTGAGATCTGACATTTATCTTTTAAGATCGACGTCATCCCCGTCAAGATCGATATCGTCGATCTGCATCAAAACCGCCGGGGATCGGGCTGTCACCACTTGAACATCACTTTAGTGACTCGGGCACTACTCCGCGGTAATACCTTTCTCGTCCCAGGTTGATGAGTCTAGATCGAAGGCGAAATTTCCGATACCGCTCCACAACAACAACGTCGGATAGCGTGAGCTCCAACGAGTCACGCACATGGCGAAGTAGTACACGGATGAAGTCGTTCGTGTTGCCGTGGCGGTTTGAGCCGAACTTGGTCTCGAAGTACACCAGCCCGTTTTCACTGATGCAGGCAAAGACGTACCTGTTCTGGCCACCACCAGCCAACATCTTCTTCACCGCACGACGACCTCGTAAACTGCGTCCTCGGGTTCGCGATGACCACAGATTGAAGTTTGTTTTATCCATGTAGAGGAACACCTTTCCCATCGCCTGATACAGCTGAAGCTGAGCAAGATAATCACTGTGTTTTTGCTTGTTCACCATGGTGTTCATATATTGCGGCTTCTTGTACATCTGCTTCAATGTGAAGCACGCACCATCAACATGGTTCTTCACGGTTTGGGGACAAACTACGACACCGAGCTCGTGTTCTAGGGCGTCCGCAAGCTGGCGCAGCGTGAGGTCCGGATCATCGCAAAGCTTGTCAAGCCTAAACTCCACAACAGCATCTGTAATCTTGCCCCCCCCCTTTTGCCTCCGCGTGGACGCGCAGTCACGGCCTCTCCGCGTCTCACGTGCTGCCGCACCCCGGCCCTCGCGGTGTTGTAGTTGACGCTAAGCTCTTCCGCCGTCTCTTCCCACACGCCGCCTCTTCGAGCAACCTCCAGGATACGCAACAAGGTCTGCAGCGCATAGCGCGCGTAGCTTCTTGGCATCGTCGACTTGGCAGGTGCTGTCGGGGGCTCAAAAGCCGAAGTGAGAGCACTTGGGCCGCGCTCGGCAGGCATTGTGCCGTTGGAATGAATGGCGGGCGTTGCTTGGCACGAAACGAGCCGCTTAGCGATGCACTAGCGCCACTCATGTGTCGGCTTGGCACGAAGTGAGGCCGCCTTGGCGCGCTTCCAACGTTGAAGAGTGTTGATGTATTCCCTGATCAAATCGATCGGTGCCGATCATGTCCAAGTATCAGTTTGAAGAGGTTTTGGTTGAATTTGACCTTGCACATTGTGCTATAGCTTTTGTACTTGATGAATGTAACTTGCTCTTGATCAACTTGGACTAGAAAAGGTGTAGTGGGTCATGGAACATTCCGCCGGCGGTTTTTTTACTTTCCGTAATTTACCAACGAGACCAATTCTGGAACGTTCTTTCGAGGCAGCTGCTATTTCGACGACGCAACCTCTCGATCACCTGAGAGCAAAAGAAATGTCTTTTCAATATTAGGGTAGTTTTAAAACCGCTAAACGACTGAGATCTAACAGCTGACTATTTTGGCAACGCAACCTCTCGACCACCTGAGAGCGAAAGGGGCATTCTTTACATCCTCAACCCTCATTAGATACAGCCGCTAGTTCATATAGCTGTGATACAAAACAATAAATTATCTTACAAAAAAAACGTCCCATCCTGATAAATAAAATCAATAAGTATATATAACAATTACTACTAGTAATAGGAATGTGCAACTACATTTTGGATAGTGGATTAAAGTGTAAGACAACGGCATCGCAAGAGCGTCGTGGTATGCATCCATTTTCACAGTTTCCTCCCATTGAAATTTTCTCGCCAGAAGTCGGTGAAGATATGATGAAAAAGATAATTTCAGCTCCGATGGATGAAAGAATCACTTGCTTGTGTGGATCATCGATGGAGAGATGGACTTTCGCAAAGCACTGCAATAAAGACAAACACTCGAATTGGATCAAGTCAATGCCATATCCGCAAGATCTTGGGTGGTGGGGCCCAGACTATAGCAAATGATAAGCCAGCTACTCAATTAATTTATTTATTTCTCAAAAATTAAAGGGGTATGTATATAGATACCACTAAGAGATAACATGTCGTTCGAACTCAGTTTTGGAAAATACAAGAACAAACCCATTGAGGAAGTATATGCTTCTGACCCTGGCTATTGTCGTTGGATGCATAACCAACCATGTCTTAACATTAGTGAGGATATCAAGATATTCCTGCACAGCAAGTTTCTAAATAATGATAATTCATATATGGTGACTTGGGGCAAATACAAGGGTAAGAGCCCGAAACAGATCAGTCGTATGGATCCGAACTATATCGACTGGCTTTGTAAAAGTGAATTCGTGATTGATAAGTGTCCTAAGCTACTCAAGGAACTTCACTAAGAGATAAAAACATATTTTTTGTTTCATAAAATCGTATTTAGAACCTACACTGTGGTGAAATCTAAAATCTCACCCGTTAGGCGATCGAACGTTAGTTCCTGTTCGCTAATTACGAGGGTCAGTATATCAACACCTTGACATCCAGCGTTCGTACCTTGGATCTGAATGGACTGAGGTACATCGCGTTCCGTCAAACGACTGACATCAGCGATTAGCATGCAGTTAGATAGAGACCATGTCTGGTAATCAAGCAGTCCATTGGTGAGCTCAGGTGTTAGATCACCATTGATGGCACCTATCTTAGCAAGCTCGTTAGTAAAGTGATGGAAGTCATAATCATGGCTGATATCAAACACCTGCGTCGAACCAATTCTAACATTGAAGTTGCGAATCGTCGAACCAGGCTGGACAGTCCAAGGAGCACTATCGAACGGAGACTGAAATTGCTGTACAGTAGCGCTAACAAAGTTGTTAGTCTGTTCAGCGAATGGCAGTACTACAATATACTTAGCATTCTTAACGCTAGCTGATAGCTGTAGGTCAACCGATGCATTAAGCTGAGTCGAGGACTTACCAGCACCTGCGCACTGATTAAACCACTGAGCATAACAATCATTGTAGCGAACCTTTTTGACAGGCTTGGAAATAATAGCCTGAGGGTTCTCGAGATGCACGATAGGGACATATAGTCGAGCTGTGGTGAAAGGCGTGTACGTACCATCAACACTAGGTTCAAGAGCATTTACTACTGACCCCACGAAACACCGAAGTCAGCAGAAGCAGCAAGAATGTGGAGAAGTGCACTGGAAGCGGAAGGCAAGCACCAAGGCGGGTGCGACGATGGCACCAGCAGACCTGAGAGACGGCAAACGACTGACAGGTTCGGTCCTCGACGGATGTTCCCAGAACCGGTCGGCGTTGTCAAAGGGTGATGGAACGTTCCGGACACACTCCACTTCAGTGGCACCCCACTTGAGTAACCCCGTCTTGGCCATCCAGGACGGGCGTCCTCTGTTGCCCAGGACGGGCCCCGTCACAGTACCACCCAGGACGGATCTGCGCCGCCACCCAGGACGGGCCCCGCCGTGGGGCTAGGGGAATATAAATCTGGGCTGACGAGCGAAGTAGGGCTAGGCATGGAACTGCCGCGTGGCAGGGCTCAATTAGCCAGTCGATAGCATATGATAGGTGTAAGGCTCAGTCCCGAATCTTCTTTGCGACACTCAAGTGGGTTTCTCCCCTTCGGTCCAAGGACTTCCGAGTTCCGGCTAGCAGAGCTGCCCCGATAACGCAGCCCCCCGTCCCTCGGTCGTCGGTGTACTCACCCCTCAAACCCGTGCCCAACAGGAGGGACACGTTAAACGATACCGTCCAGGCGCGCCCCGATAACGCGCTGCTGAAGACGAAGACCCGTGCTGGCCCCGATAACGCCACACAAGACCGCGTCGTCCCCGATAACGCCATGCAAACCCCAAGGACGCGACGCCCCGATAACTGCGCGCGACCAAGGGCAAGTCAGGAGAACAGACGGATCAAGAACAAGACCACCCCAGTAAGGAAGACCATCTACTCAAGGTTCAAGTAAGTTCGTGACCCTCTCCTGAGTACGTCACTCAAGTACCAGGGAAATACCCGACGCGACTGCCGATAGCGGACGCGACGGGTTTGTGCGTGGACGACTTTGCGGATTTCCGCGAGGGCGCTACTCCACAAGAACACCAGCCATAGGATTACTACTCGCAGCACTTGCGATCATGATCGGACAAGTATTACCCGAAGCAAGGGTGGTTGATGTTAGCGATATATTCTTAGAAACATCGACAGCAACGACCGAAGTACCCTGATTAACGCTGAAACGGAGACGAATCTGAGGGTTCGCCATGAGGTCAAGCTCACGGAAGATAGGGTGGAGATCAGTCAGCTTCACCTTCAACATGTAGTTCCACGTTCCCATAATTCCATTGGCAGTAGCAACACCAGAAACGAAGGCACCACGTGCGGTTTGATTGTAAATTGTGGTAGAAGCTGAGGCACCACCAACCGAAGGCCAACTGCTAGAGAAATCGGCGCCTGAACTAGGAGGATTCGATAGAAGACGCTTAACAAAGCCATCATTAGGGACAGTTGCTCCACCTTGAGCCTGTACTCCAAGCGAGCTGGTGAATGCGGTGTTGTTGTAGTATGCATCACCAGCTGTAGCAGCAGCTGCGCTGTAAAGTACTGACTGAGCAGCATCCGGGTAAAGGAACGACTCTGCTCCATGCGTTTCTACATACTGAGTACTGTATCAAGTCTGAGCGCGAACATTGTTCCAGAACAGCTTATAATCAGCCATAGATACAATCGTCTTACCATTTAGTTCAAGGCTTAGAGAGTCAATGACATTCCAATTGCCGCACTTTAGTGTCGTACATAGACGGTCAGCAGCAGTAGTTTGGGCCGTAGCACCATTCTTCATCGATACCTTGTATGGTAACATGATGTAAGCATCACGAGCGAAGCAAAGCCTTCAGAACCATTGAGCTGAGCCGTAGCATCAATTGTGATAACACCATTCTGATACGAACCCTCATTTAGGTCAATGACAAAAGGCGCACGCTTGCTGGAAGATACCTTGATCTCCGGGTCGCTCTTTAGCGAGCTCTGGTACAAATACTGGTCGGATAGTTGAGTTTCACTCATCGTTGTTTCTATATGGATTCTAATATAGTTTTCGGAAATTAATTATTATTTCTCGTCTCATCAAGCCCATTACCAGTGAGCATGACCTTATTGAGCTCGCTGAGCGATTGAATGTACATATGGATGATATATTTGAGTCAAGCGAGATAACAAAGCAGCTACCGAAGAAACGTACTTATCTCATTCTTCTTCGACCTCCTGGTATGGATGTAGGGCACTGGACATGCGTTCATGATGGCGAGTATTTTGATTCAATGGGAGAGGCAGCGCCAACGAAGTATGGAATCGGGAGATACAATCCGAAACAATGCCAAGGTACGTATGGTGATTATTGTGGAATCTGGTGTATGTTCTGGTTGTATTGCAAGCAAAAAAATAAGATGAATCTATTAAATCGGTTTAAAGATCTAAATTTGACAATTCTTAGTTAATTATGTTTCGAGGTAAATAGCAATAATGTATGGAAAACTAACTATTTCGAGCGACGTACCAGCCCCAAAGCTGAAAAGAGCTTTCAAGACTGGTAAGCTCAGTCTAACCTCAAGCAAACTCAAGGGTAGCGGCTCTGTTATCCATCTACATCCTGCTCCATACGAAAAGGCATTCAAGGCTCGTAATGCTAGACGCGGTGTTAGACTCGATATCACCAGACACGAAGTGAAGAAGGGCTACAAGAAGGCTCAAGGCGGGTCAGTCTGGTCGAAGATTTGCGGAGGAATCAAGTCTGCATACAAATTTGCCAAAGACTCAGGTGGTTTGAGCAAACTCGCTGATGCTGCGGTTGCCCCTGCTTCCGCATACACTGGTAATCCCGGAGCTGTAGTGGCGGCCAGACAGGGTTTAAAGAGTCTAACCGGTATCGGTATTTATGACTCTGATAGTGATGTCGAAAAAGAAGGAAGACGACTAACTATGAATGATGTTAAGAAAGGAGCAAAGCTTGCGCTTTCGTATGCTAAACGCAAAGGCATTTCAACCGATGTAGTCGATTCTGGAGAGAAGTACCTACTGAGCAAAGCTACCAAACCCGAGCATGAACATCTATCAAGTCCCTCCGAGGCGATGTCCATCGTCGGTATGGAGTAGGTGTTGCCAAGCCAAAGGGTAAGAAATTTACAAAGGGATCGCAAGAAGCAAAGGATCACATGGCTAAGCTCCGAGCTATGCGAAAGGAGCCCATGGTAGCTGGATCATTTTGATTGTAAGAAAGAAATAACATCAATTACCAGATTATTTTTTTGGTCTCAGTAGTAACATGATAGATACAGAAGTATCGCGGAAGATTACATTTTTGTCATTTTGGTTGTAGATACTGACAGTGATCGTTGATCTCGATCCGTTATGACAGTTCATCCAGGCATACTGACTTGGTTTGTACAAAATCAACTTGCCAATTTCAGCATCTCCTTTATCAAAAGCACTAACGATATCACATACTCATTTTTGATCAAATCGCAACGAACAATGTACGAACTTGTTGCGGAATGATGTTAGATAGCTTGGCGCTGGCTACTGTAGCAGAAGCGGCTGGGTAAGTACCAGCGGTCAGTCCTAAAACCTTTCCAAACTCAGCATTATCGATGATTAGACGCGGTACAAGTGTAGTCGTCGGCAACCCAGATCCGCTACTGGAGTATAGACCTGTAGCCGGTCTTGTATAACCTACTGGGAGACTTGTTGGAGTTGGAGAGAAATCGACCTGATACGCGTAATAAACACTGTTTTCACTTACTTTGATGTAGAAAACATAATTGCCAGTTGAATCAATTAAGAAAGCTTCAGCACTGACAAGGGCCGTCTGGATGGATCGATTGATATCATCATACGAGTAAATACCGTCTTGGAGACTGACACTTATGATAGATGTAGTAGCAGCCGTAGGTACTTCAAGTTTGAATGTAGTGTTCTAGAACTGAAACCAATCAATGTTGCACTCACTGTTATACATCGTAATAGATTGGATAGCGCAAACTACATCACGGAAGTCAGCGGCTGAACCAGGAAAAGAATACTTCCATGTTGAATTCGCTCCATCTGGAACGAGATTAGTACTGTCAAGTTTCAGAAAGCTCGCCATTGTAGTAGTATATGATTCTAACCATATTTTTGATAGATAATTTGGAATTAGTCCTCCATTCGGATTGGCCTATCAAAATTGTAGCGGATTTGACCCTTCACGGAATCAATAAACAACATCTGACCCTTCCGCTCAGTGGCTTTATTGTAGTAATACTGTATACGATTGATCGTTCATCAACGCCCTTGATATTGAAGTCTTTCACAACCATCTGTAAATCACGCTTCAATTTAGCCTTTAGGATTGCTACATACTCTGAATTCAAGCGAATCATCTTATCGGTTGCAAAGTAGCTGTGGCTTAGGAATATGGTGCTTAATTTGAAGTGGCGACCCCTGGTGTAGTAATGTGAGAACAGATTCTTCTGAAGTAGCTTATCGTTGCTGTAGTCATCGATGATGATAAGCTCAGGTTTATTAGAGCTGATTGGTGTATGACGCACGTAATCTACGCTTGGTGGAGCATCAGGATCAGCAAACGTAATGAACCCATCCAGCTTGTCGCGAAGATATTCGTAAAGCTCTTGGTGAGGATTACGAGCAATGATCGTTAGATGAGCGAATACGTGAGGAGAATGCTTGAGAATGAACATACAAAGTTTGTTCTTCCCACTGAAACTTGGACCTAACACCACCATTCGAAATAAGGATTTGATATCTAACGCTGGTATATCCCCCATTGAAGCCCTTTTAAACTTCTTGGGGAGTGAAGCTCAGGAATAGAACTCATGATCGTGTATGAAAATAGTTAGATCTATATAGCTCGAGACAAAACATGAGCGGATATAGCAATCCCCAACCAATTTTCAATTCTCCGGTTTATAACCCAGCATTCTACCTATCACTGGATGCCATTGGATTTCTAACTATGATTATGCTCAGACTCTATATCTCAGTAAGAATGACTACAGACTTAGCTAAATCTCAGGGGTCACTCTAGGAGTAGCAACACTGGGAGTTGCTCTTGTCCCGGGAATCGGGGGTGATATAAGTGGTATTGGAGCTTTTAGCTGTGGTAGCCTAACTGTTAATGGTTCATCTGTCGTTGCACCCCCATCGTATGTCATTGGCATCACCAATCGTGCGGCTGCTGCCGATAAAGCAATAGTACTCGATTCGACACTTGATGTGTCGGGGATTAACTCTCTTAGTGCAGCTAACCTCAGCGGTACTTTACAAGCGGCTGCTCAGCCTAATATCACATCGGTTGGAACTTTGACCAGTATTACGACTTCTGGATCATTTACTGTCAGGCATCTCGATTTCGAGTAATGAAATTTCTGTATTGGACGGAATTGCCCCCGGAACAGCTCAAGCCAGTAAAGCTCTAGTCCTTAATAGTAGCTCAAACATTTCTGGCATTGCCTCTCTGGTGGCTACGGGTCTTACTGGTACTCTACAAACCGCCGCTCAACCGAACATCACGAGCGTAGGTACGCTTACGTCGCTAACTTTTAGTGGTGGTATCTCTGGAGCTACTAATATTTCGGCGTCAGGAACCATCAATCTTAGCAGAGTTGTTAATTGTAACAATTCGACCTACGCATCATCTCCGCTTTCGGGGTCTCTTGCCGTTTCTGGAGGAGTTGGAATCCAAAGGAACATCGCGATTGGAGGAATTGCTTATTCTACAAGCCAATGGGCGGTTCTAGGCGTGCAATACCAGGCTCGTAGTACTACGTATACAGATACAAGCTCTGCTGCTGGTGCTACCATCGCAAGTTCCGTCATATCATCGTACGGACAGTCAACGATTGCATCCACTAATACCATCACTATTACTCGAGCTGCAACGGTTTATTTAAAATAGTGTAGCTAGCGGAACGAATACAAAGATTTCTAATTCATATTCTCTTTGGGTCGCCAGCGGGAACGTATTAGTCGGAGATAGTTCAGCCAGTAGTTCAACGACAACGGGAGCTTTAGTCGTATCTGGAGGCGTTGGCGTCGGCGGCCAACTGACTGCATCTACTACAGCTGGAACGCTTCAAACAGCAGCAAAGCCAAACATCACTTCTGTAGGTACTCTGGCCTCTCTGACAGTGTCTGGAGGCCTGACTGTGTCAACATTAATCGGAACGCTTCAGACGACTGGCCAGTCAAACATCACGTCTTTTGGGACGCTTAGCCAACCTTACCGTGTCTGGTGCGCAGTCAGCCAATACTATAGCCGGGACGCTATCAACCCCAGCACAGCCAACATCACTTCGGTTGGGATGCTAACCAGCCTCGATGTGAGCGGTGCTTTGACTGCATCTACTGTAGCTGGAACGATTCAGACTGCTGCTCAGCCAATATCACCTCTCTAGGCAATCCGACGAATCTAAACGTTCGTTCGGGGGCAACAACCGGCGAAATCGCTAATATAAGCATTCCAGCTCAAGCGGCTGGATCCAGTTCTTGGATAACGATTGGAAAGAGCTCATCCGGCAACGAGGGAGGGCGTATCGGCTTCTACCATGATAGTTTATTCCCTAATCAATATCGCTACCTCACTACGAATAACAAATCACCTATTTTAACGATCGCCAACAACGCATGCGTAGGAATTAATAATTTAAATCCGACTTATGACCTAGATGTCGTTGGCCAAACTCGAATTACGGGAACGCTTCTCGTACAATTAGCAATGTGCTAGCGTATGCTGGAGGAACGATAACCACCTCGGGAGATATAACGTGCGGAGGCTCTTTGAAAGGCTATTTAGGCTTTGGAAATCAAAGCACGATTAGCACCGTCAGAGTTCTCACGGAAGTCGGAATTGGCTCAACTGGTTCATATCCATCTCAGGAATACTTATTGATTACGGGCAATGGATCTAATTACCTGGATGGATCATACACTCGAATGTGCTCGTTTTACGGATCGAACGTAACCCCAGCATGGTTCCGAATCGAAGTATCAAACGGTAGCAAGACCGTTTCTACAAGCGCTACGTGGATAGGAAACAATAGCGATACTGATCTTCGATTCGGGACCAATAACAGTAAATACGACATTTGCCTGGGTGCACCAATCGAGGACGCAGGGGCTTCCGTACGACCTCTCCCGCATATGGTCTCCATAACGCTATGACGGTGAGTACAACCATCGACGGTGCTGGATCAGGAGTAGCGTATTTCTTGAAATCGGGAGGCTTGGTAAGCCCGCTAGGTCCGTTATCAGTTATTCCAGTAGGTATCGTTTTTGTTTTTGGTTGGTAAGCCCATGCGTGGCCTCCTTCAGTCTGTGTTGAAGTATCTACCTTCTTGATGGACTTGTCGAGATCACTAGCCCAAACAGCTGCCGAAGTCTTTTGGGGCGATCATGGATGATTAGGTTCTTTATGATAGCTTTCAGCTCAGCAACGTTGAGATCGTCGTTATCGCCGTAGCTACCACCAGAACTGGAAATAATGCGCGGATTGAAGAAGAACATTGTCTATATTACCCCAAATATTATAATAGACCACCAAATAATTGGAGCTGTGAAGGTTTTCATAGTATAATAGAAAACGAGTGATAATTTGCTTAAACTCTTTATCATCGATCAGTCGATTGCTGTACGTATCAACCGTGAGAGACTTAAGTTGCTTGATGATGCTCGGATTGTCATTGCCTAATTCCATCCCCCTTTCAGTTTGTCATACTCAGCTCGGAGTGTCTCTAACGGCCCCGTGAGCTTATCGTGGAAATTGTATTGGAGATGAGTAATAGCTAGGATCTCCTTTAATAGTTTCTTATCATCGATGTTCAGCTTATCGTAAGCGGCTTGATCGATATGCTGCTTATAGACATAGATTGAAGGCTATCGCTAATTTGACATTTAGGACCACATTTACGTCGATTTGGTTGAACGATAACAAGGGTCTTAGAATCGAGGTCAGGAATACGGATATATTTACTACCGAGCTGCTTGTAGGCATACGCCGATGGGGTTGCCAATCCATGGATCTCATTGAGATTATATGTACGCCAGCGTCGAACGACACCTTCCAGAGGGGCTACACCATCTCCCTTCAAACCACGACCCTTTAGCTTTCTCTTAAGACCACTACCTTGCGGCAAATGTTTGAAATTGGCGCGGGCATTAGCGCCCTCAACCTTCGCTTTCACAGATGCTGATAAAGGAGTATCGTTATAACTCATTTGGTTAATTTCTTCGCGTTCCCGGAGCTTATCGTTATAAGCACGAACCTTAATCGAGTAGGCTACCTTGGTAGCTTCTACAGCGGATCTCGATGCTCTTACCGCTTGCTTATCGGCTTCTGAGTTAGATTTATTGAAATCACTTAGATTCTTCTCCAATTGACTGTAAGCTTCACCATAGCTTTGAAATGCTGCTTCTGCTTCGTCATGGAGCTTTGAAGCTCGTCATAACCCGAATCGTCGTAGCCTAAAGGTGTTTTGACATCAGAAACGTTGGTAAAGATCGCTTCTCGAAGTAATCGTAGGTTATTTTTTCCAAATTACGATCTTCTGACTCTTCAACATACTTCACATAATCCTCAAGATTAGTTAGTAGAGATTCAAATCGAATAGTTTTCATTAAATGAGACATCGCGTCTCCCTTAACTTGCTTGTGCTGTACATTTCTAAAATTTAATGGTTTTGTAAGAGATGGTACCCCTAGATAGTAGCTTGGATGAACTTTCTTGCCTTTCTTAGACTCTACAATTGGGGGCAATCTTACGGCTATTTTCACTTGATTTTCCGCAAGCTTCTGATAATACTCGGTGAGAATGGTTGGTTGAATTTGGTTCACTACTCTTTGATTTGGAATCTCGTGATCGTTGTCGCCACTTCCATTTTATGATTTTATTAACGTTTTTCTGATGACTGCATTGTAAACAGACATCGATCTAACCCCCCAGCAAACGCGGAATGTTCTCCGTCAAGTCTTAGGA
This sequence comes from Phytophthora fragariaefolia, assembly GCA_030267785.1. Classification (NCBI taxonomy): domain Eukaryota; phylum Oomycota; class Peronosporomycetes; order Peronosporales; family Peronosporaceae; genus Phytophthora; species Phytophthora fragariaefolia. The sequence goes on along the minus strand of BSXT01002195.1, from coordinate 1,147 downwards.
TCCTCAACGCTTGAGCGAACTAAAACTATCCTGGACACTTTTGCGGAGGAGGACGCTGGCAATGACGTCCTTTTAGTTCAAGATCAGCTGGATATTACGTGTGTCATTGCAATGCAAACGTCGATTCAGAAGGCATGTTTTGAACAGTGGGGAGATACATTGGTGATGGATTGGACCCATGGAACGGATAATCTGGGGTATCACTTGGGTAATAGTGTTGCGTATAGTGCTGCCAAACGATGGATAGTCTGCTGATATTGGTTAACACGCGTGTATGAATACTTTTCTTTTTATTATAATACAGGCAGTCTCGTGGTCACAACTGCTACGGGGGGGGTTCCTGTAGTTGACTTCTTGGCACTCGATCAAAAAGCTGTAACCATGGGAAAAAATAGTGGACTTTTTTCAGCGAAAGAACCCGCGCTGGAGGAAAGTGCAAACTGTTGTTATCGACAAAGACTTTGTGGAGTGGCGAGTGCTAGAGAAAGCGTTTCCCGATGCGAAAGTTTTGCTCTGTCAGTTTCATGCACTTACGTGTTGGCGCAAGGTCTGTAGAAGGACGAAGTTCAATTTGAAAATGACGCAGCGGGATGCCATGGAAACAGCTGTCGCAAAACTTATCTACTGGTATGCAATCCTGGTATTTCGTGTAGATCTCTATGCTGCTGATCTTGATTTTATGTTGCTCGTTGTGTTGCTCGTTGTATTGCCTGTATGTTGCATATTGTGTTGTTCGTTGGGTTGCTTTGTGTGTTGCTCCTTGTGTTGCTCCATGTGTAACAGCAACACACAGACGAAGTTTAATGCAGAACTCGATAGATTTTCAACTGCCTGCCTGAAGGAGAGTCCACAGTTACTGAAGTATTACTATGCTAACTGGAAAACATGTGCCACAATGTGGGCAAATCATGCGAGAGGGAAATTCTTCACGGCAGGAAATACCACGACCAATCGAATAGAATCCAATTGGAACCAAGTAAAGCTTCTGCTTGGGAAGAGACCACGACTAGATGCAGCTATTAGTGGTTTGTTGGCTCACCAAACAACTATCAGTCGCCAGCTGATAACGGTGATGCGCAAACACACCATTACGTCTCGGCAACCTGACCTTACACCTGATTTCCTATCCTTGGTTGCGAAGCTCTTG
>BSXT01002191.1:0-12415 GCA_030267785.1 Phytophthora fragariaefolia | reverse complement strand
CCCTAGCCTCTTAAGTATGGCCGACCCTTCGGGCAGGAATATGACATCCCGGAGACGCCCCGACGGAATATTCTATTCGGAGGTCCGGGTGTGTGACACACAGCTGGTGTGTCAGACACTAAGGAGAACAATTGGTCCCTGACTGCCAGTTCTCCTTATTCCCAGAAAGGGGAGGGCCCGGCCAGCTTGGCCCCGTTACAGTATATAGGTGTCACCCCTCCTTTTGGACTGGCTACGTTTAGGGGTAGGGGGTCCGAAGGTCCGATATTTTATGGTATAGTATAATATCCACGCTATTCCAACCGAGACCAGTCTGCGATAATCTCCATCTAGTCTAACCACCAATGAGAGCGGGCTATTCATGTATTTTTGGCCAATCATTTGTGCTTGTAAAAATAAGCGGTTTTCCAACCAATCTGACCATATTTAGTTGGAATATTTTGAGAATATTTAGTATTCAATACAAAGAATCATATCAACGCATATCCTAAAAATATCCAGAGGTTTCCGACCAGGTGGCGGTAGCGGGGCCCTTACTGCAAGCTGTAGTTTGCGGAATTGGGGCCATGGCCATCGCCTCGTTGGCCCCAGCGAACAGCAAGAAGGTGAGACTGACGGCGATAAATTTCTTTAAAGTACTTCTCGAGGCTGAGGACATGACACTAGATAAAGCTTACGAGCTGATCGGTGGTGACAGCACAGGTGGGATACTTAGAATTATGTTAGACAAATATGCGTACTCTCTAGCTAGATCGACAAACAAGGCTCACTCGACGAACACGTGTCTCGCCTATTCTGGCAATGTCAAGAACTGGCTGCTAGACATGTATCCACAGCAGGGGACAACAGTAAAGCCGCTACTACAAAAGGTTCTTTCCGGGCTGGGTAAGTTCTGCAGTAATCGCGAGGGCGGTGCGCTTGAAAGGAAAGCGCCCCCCTGCTCCAAGCAAGACTTGAAAAAAATCGTTCGATTGCTTAATACACCCCCTTCCGCAACTAGTATCTACCTGGATGCCTCTCTAGTAGTGATGATGTGGTATCTGTACGGTCGTAGTTCTGATGCAGAGCAACTTGAGAAACAGCAGCTCTTAGTACTGCCAGGTAAGTCACACCAACAGTAGTGCTCTGTTCTGGATCATATCAGTCTGATGTTTAGTTGCCTAATCAGGGGGGAATACCCTTCCTCCGATTCAAGAGGGTGAAGACAGCTTTATTACAAGGAATTTCGTTGTTCAAGGACCCAACATGCTTCTGAACATGTCCACTATTTACCTTAGCTGCTGCCCTCACTATGCAAACGGCTCCCAACAAGCGATCCCTCACTTTCTTACCAGGAAGCAAAGCGCTGCAAACGCGAGCGATGTAGACCAACTGAGTCTTGTTGAGATGCTCGAAGCAGACGATAGTCCGGGTCCACTGGAAGACGCTCATCCGTCGTCAGCTAAGCGAGCTGTGCCTGGTGCTCAAGCTTACGTGAACCGATTGCTGGTTAGGGTCAACGAAGCAGCGCAAAAGAAACATATAAGACTCACCTTAGGACTTACATCCCACTTTTTCCGCCGTAGTGTGGCCATACACGCTAATGACGGTACGTTGGCTGAAAACTGGATTATCGCGCGGTGGGTGGCAGCTAGATCGCGTCAATAAACATTCGGGTTTATGCTGGGCACAACACAGACCGACCAACGCGTTGCCCGCGTCTTGAGCGAGTGGAACCCAAAGCAAGGTGCCCGCCTACCGTCTCTGCACGTGCTTGATCCCCAAATCCGTGATCGCGCCCGCACTTTACAAGCACTGCTGTTTGCGGGCACGCTCGGGTTCGCAGATACAGCACTCAATCTGGACGAAACAGTGTCGGAGTGCTTAGCAGTAATGCTAATCATGCACTACCCAGACATCCTGCTGCTCCCGGAGAGCTGTACGCTTGTCGGCAGGATGCGTGAGATAATGACGGCTCGGTCGAACGGGGAAGCAGAAGTGCTGGCCTGGAGCGCCATCATTCGGCGCACCTTCATTTCCCCTCCTGAGGCTTCTAGTCCTAGGTATTGCAGCTGGGACGCCTCCGCTGTGCTACAGCTTGTCCAGAGCCAGTCCGAGCAGATTGAAGTGCTCATCCTACAGAACAAGTGACTAGAAGACCGACAGTTAGCCCTGGAAGCGCAGTTGCGCACGCAGTTAGATATCCCGGCCATCAGCGAACGACCTGTGGGCAGTCAGCAGCCACACCTTCAGCTTCGCAGGTCCAACCTACCGTACGCCCGAAGAAGAAGGTCTCGCACTCTCTATCCGCAGTCTGGTACGAGTGGTTTTACGGCCGGGCCTCGCGTATATGCATCGCAATCTGTGAAAAAGACAGCGCTGTACGAGTTTAGACGCGCCGTAGGATACATGATGCTGTTCTTACCGATGGGGTTCACGCAAAAAGAAGCTTCCCCTGCGTTCAAAAGCGAGACACTTAACCTTGGGTAGAAAGCTAAAGCCAACGCGCTCGTCTTATTGAAAGCTAATGGCTCGTCAGCACTTGCAGCCGGTACCGCATTGAAGACCCTACGCAAACTGCACGCGGATGGTAAACTCGATGCTCAAATCACCCAATTCCACGAGCGCGCTGCCAACGGGTCTATAGTTGATCCGACTCCGGCTTCTGCACTTCCTGCCTTCATTCGTCTGCAGCCAAATCTATAGCATCGATACAGTAATTCATATTAATACGAAGCATAGTTAAATGAAGACGATGGCCGGATTCGAACCGACCCGCAGCAAAAGCTGCTCCTCCACCCGGAGGCACCGCCACGGGGTAAGCACAAAGGTACTCCTGCTCCATGAGTAGTAGTAATACGGTCTGCATGAGAGAAAGCAAGTACATCCCTTACACACGCAGCGAAACCAACTGGCGCACGCACAGGGAGCGCCTGCTGGGGTGGGTACATCCTGTTCTTCTCAACATGCTGAAGCAAAGTAGGACCAACATATTTGTTGATGGCGCGTTTATTTCAGTGCCGGCAAATTTTAAAAATGCGTGATTTTCACTGTTTATGATGGTGGTACTAATGGTTACTACCCCGCTGCATTTGTACTGTGCCCTTCCAAAAACTACAACACCTATTTCCACGCATTTCAACTAGTACGTGATGCAACTGAATTCGAAATGGGTCCTGAATTTATTTACTGGGACTTTGAAGCCGGTATGATTCGTGATATTGAAGAGCATTTTCCAAATGCGACTACACATTTTCCAGTCCAAGTTGATCAAGAGCAAGTTACATTCATCGAGTACAAAAGCAATAGCACAATGTGCAAAGTCAAATTCAGCCAAACCCTCTTCAAACTGATACTTGGACATGATCGGTACCGATCGATTTGATCAGGGAATACATCAACACTCTTCAACGTTGGAAGCGCGCCAAGGCTCACTTCGCGCCAAGCCGACACATGAGAGGCGCTAGTGCATCGCTAGGGGGCTCGTTTCGCGCCAAGCAACGCCCGCCATTCATTCCAACGGCACAATGCCTGCCGAGCGCGGCCCAATTGCTCTCACTTCGGCTTTTGAGCCCTCGACAGCACCTGCCAAGTCGACGATGCCAAGACGCTACGCGCGATATGCGCTGCAGACCAAGCTGCGTATCCTGGAGGTTGCTCGAAGGGGCGGCGTGTGGGAAGAGACGGCAGAAGAGCTTGGCGTCAACTACAACACCGCGAGGGCCTGGGTGCGGCAGCACGTGAGACGCGGAGAGGCCGTGACTACGCGTCCACGCGGAGGCAAAAGGGGAGGCAAGATTACAGATGCTGTTGTGGCGTTTTGGCATGGCAAGCTTCGCGATGATCCGGACCTCACGCTGCGCCAGCTTGCGGACGCCCTAGAACACGAGCTCGATGTCGTGGTGTTTCCCCAAACCGTGAAGAACCATGTTGATGGCGCGTGCTTCACGTTGAAGCAGATGCACAAGGAGCCGCAATATATGAACACCATGGTGAACAAGCAAAAGCGCAGTGATTATCTTGCTCAGCTTCAGCAGTATCAGGCGATGGGAAAGGTGATCCGCTACATGGATGAAACAAACTTCAATCTGTGGTCATCGCGAACCCGAGGGCGCAGTTTACGAGGTCGTCGTGCGGTGAAGAAGGTGTTTGCTAGTGGTTGCCAGACCATGCAAGTCATTGCCTGCATCAGCGAAAACGGGCTGGTGAACTTTGAGACCAAGTTCGGCTCAAACCGTCACGCCAACACGAACGACTTCATCCGTGCACTACTTCGCCATGTGCGTGACTCGTCGGAGCTCTCGCTCCCCGACGTTGTGCTGGTACTTGATAACGTACCATATCACTGCCGCGCAGAAAAAATCTTCGAAGAAGATGAGTTCCTCGAGGGGAAGCTGCTGCGGCATGGCCCGTATTCACCGATGCTGAATCCCATCGAGAATGTGTTCTCCACATTCAAGTCATCGGTGAAGGCGTTCATGCGTGAGAGCCGACTCGAGTTATTACCGTTCCTGAAGGAGTGACTATGAAGGACCACCACCAGGGTTTTCTACATAGGGCTGCTAATCGCTATCTACGCGAGGTGACAACTGCTGCGAGCTGTCGTAAGTTCTACCGACACACGCTCCGCTTCCACGCCAAGGTTAGTAACCTGGAGGACATGCCCGTCGGCACGTAAGTCGCCGCACACGCATCAGCTGTCTCTAAATTATTTTTCGTATTTTATCATTTCTCACAGTTATTGGTTTTCAATGGACATGCTGAATTTGACCTTGCCCATTGTGCTATTGCTTTTGTACTTGATGAATGTAACTTGCTCTGGATCAACTTGGACTGGAAAAGGTGTACAACCGGATGCTTGTTTCACTTTGAACAGGCCTGTAGAAGAAAGATGAAAAAGTATAGAATACCCGAAAAGGAATGCAAAATTGCCATGGGATGCGGTATCCTGGACATGTTGACTGGCATACCTCAAGGTAAAGTCAAAAAGCAAGGTGGGCGTTGCGTAAAAGAACAAATTGCAATTCAATGTCACCATGATGGCCTAAGTGTTTCTGACACGAAGTGGGACCAGTTTTGGAGGTATTTCAACAGAACGTCGATTAAGCTTTTTCCACCACGTTTACGGAATATACAACCTTTTACTAAGGAAATTATCGCCGGACAAACAACCGACTAGAGCGCTTGAATCGGGAGATGAATGGGGTATTCAAAGGATCTCACCCAAACCTTGCCGATTTTGTGGTTGGAATAGAAAAAAAAACTAGCGCAGAAATACGTGAATTTCAAGTCGCACGTGGGGCTAAGACGGGCACGAGTTCCAACAAGAGGTGCAATCTCAATACCAACAGCGGTTGTTCTACCGGGTAGATACACTAGCAGCAGTGATGAAGAAACAACAGATACAGAGTTATGATGGCTCAAGTGATTCACCCAATTTATCCGAAGTGGTGTTCGTCGCGTCGTCACCCACTCGACAAGCGCAGCTCGAACCGATACTCTACACTCAATAGCAATAGATACTTAGGTTATAATCACTGTTCGGTAGGGGAAGAGAAGGATTCTTTGTCATTGAAAAATTGCATGCTCATTGTCATTCATCTACCAGGTCGAATACCGTAGTAATCTACTTTCCTACATCGTTTGTAGTCGAGGTGGGAATCTGTCTAGTTAAAATTCCGGTAACTTACCGAAGCTCGTAAAGCTTGGTGGAAGTATGGGCATATCTGGATCATCAGGAACGCCAGCTTCATCTAATATCTGATAAGCTATTATCACCGCAGCTTCGTATTCTAGCCGAACCGACGTCAGCTTTGATTCAACGTATGAAAAGGAGGCGTCATCTTCAGTATCTGGAAACGCGGGCGGAAATAAAGCTGTTGCTCTCATTGAAGCAAATATATCAGCACAACGCATCGCAACTGATGAATACACTGGACAAGTGGCAGAATACTGCGCGAAGGAGGGAAGAAGTATAAAAGTCATTGCGCAAAGAGAAAGTGCAGAATGCCTAATCCTACTTTTACAAGTTGCCTACCTTAGATTCGCCCTGAAATCACCCTGGATCACAGTCTGCGATACCGCCCGCAAGAGCAAGCATTACGAATTATTGGTAATAACGCAAACTGAGAAGCAGAGTCCATATTCCTCTAAGTCTTGGTGGTTTTGTTTGTTTGTGGTGGCGGATATGGCCGACTTTTTCATCATTGTTTCCACTCTATGCAGTACAAGTGTAGCGGATCCGAACGGTATCACGCGTATTCAGAGGTGGGCAGTGAGGAATCGAGAGGTCACCGGATGAGCAATGACGAAGGGCGTGTCAGTGGTGTTAGTCAAAGCACAGAGGCACAGAGGCAGGCGAGGGAGATCGGCCGCTAGAGGCCCACGTTGAAGTACCGTGTCGACGTGTGACGAAGGGTAGTACGCTGAGGGTGTGCGAAGTCAAGATCTTTGATGGGGAGTCGCACGCAAGCGGAGGGACGAAGCTAGCAGGCAGAGAGCAACGGACCGCAGCAGTGGGTCTCAGTTGAGAAGTCGCGGGCTTGGGCACAAGTCGAGTGTCCGGAGCACGTGAGAGGGGCCAGAAGTTGAGGGGCCTCCCGCGGCGGCGGCTAGGGGAGAGTCGTGGCCGAGGGACTGAGAGAGCACTGAGGAACTGAGAGACTGAGAGAGTACTGAGGAAGTGACGGACGGAGAGAGTACTGAGGGACTGAGAGACTGAGAGAGTACTGAAGAGCAGACGAGTTGAGGCTGAAGGAGGCCGAGACTGGTACGAGTAGAGGTTGAGAACATAAATAGGGCAGCACTGCCCGGCTACTTTGCGGTGGCCCACAGGTTGTTGCGCTATCCGTGGTACGCGGGACGAACTACTGGGCGTCAAACCGTACGTAGCACTAGAGCGTACGCACCCGCTTGCAGGCAGGCGACACGAGACCTGTTAAATGGTGGTCATACAGGGGCAATCTCGTAAGTTCCGCAACGAGCAACAAAGACGAATACACGAGAAGACAACCGTAACGCAAACGATGGTAAAACGGCAGAGGTCGACGCGACCTACGAGAAGGAGCTCAAGGCTAGCAGCCGCTTCTGAAAACAACGATGATATTGATCAACCTAGTACGAATGAGAACGACGAGGAAGGTGACGAGCGAGGCGATGGGGAGCGCGAAGATCCAGCATTTTACTGAAGCGTTGAAACCAACACTGTGGCTGCACCATTTGATATTTCACCGGCCGCGCGAGTACCGGCCATTGGAGATGATGGATCCGATGATAATGCTGGGAATAACGACGCTGGTGAGGTGCACCATAGCGAAGGCGACAATACGGAAAGTGAATGCGAGGAGAATCCGCCCGCCAACGCGACACTCCGAACCACATGGCAGCTACCATGGCAACGATGGCCGTGGCATTACAGCGGCTGACGAAGAGGGTGGGGAATCTGCAACCACCAACGCACACCCAAGCAACAACGCAAGGGAACGACGAAGAAAGACGAGGGAGGCGACCCGACCTAACGACGAGAACCGAGGCAGTAAGACGACCCAGGGAACAACGTCGACGACTGGGGCACAGTACGCGACGACGGAAGTCCCCGTCGCCTGGCGACAGCAGTAGCAGTTGCAGTGGATCCGAGGAACGCAGCTCTGGAGAGTCCGAGGCGAGCAGTTCGGATGAATCTGATGAGAGTGGCGAGTGAGCATGAGACTGATGATGCCTGGCGAAACGTATGCAGACTTTGCGGCAGGGTTACGAGATGTTGTCGGGAGGAATCGCGTTCGGGATCGTATTCTGTTGGCCCAATTTTACCGGTGTCTGGACAGGACAACACGCAAATTAGTTAGGCAGCATCCCAAACCCCGCACACTGGAGGACGTTGTACGCAAAGCGACGAAGATTGACGATCCGATGGAGAATGTAGCACGGGGAATGAATGAGTAGTATCGGATAACCGTGGGTGACAGCACCGAGTCGTCATTTAGTACCAATGGAAGGGACGATGGGCCCCACGACGATTATTCCAGGGATCAGTAGTGTGATACCCACGAATCGGACGGACGGGGGTGTTGCGACGCGAAGTGAGGTGGAACATGTGGCCATGTTTACTAACCCTCAGGGGATCTATAACAAGTTCTCGGGTAAGTGGGACAAACCTCCAGGCCATCGATGAAATGGGATGTATTGGTACGAACCGATGCAAGTGGAACGGAAGCGGATGGCCACACGAGATGCTCACGAATTGAAGCATGCGGGGTCGAGACCACCTGCAAAGCGAGAAAGACGGGTAGTTGCTGAATCCAGCGATAGCGAGAATGAGTTGAAACGCCAGAGAAAGAAGAAATTAAAGGTCGCTGTGAAGCAGTTGACAACGCAGGAGAAGTCGGCTACTGGGGCGCGACCGGTGCTGGCGGAACCAGTAACGAGAGAGCGGCGGTGTTTCCGATGCGGAGAATCCACGCACTGGGTAACGGAGTGTCCTAACGATATCAGATGTTATGCATGTCGACAATACGGGCAACCTGTCCAGACACGGAAGCCAAGACACGAAACGATGACTACTTGAAGAAACGAGAACCAAAGTCGAAGCCAGCGGAAAACGAGCAACGGGCGTAGTAGAGGGGGTACAACGTCCGGAAGAGCTGCACCTTCTCCAACCTATTGACCAACTGGACCAGATGAGAAACAGCAGAGTAGATGAGTTACTACGTGAGATGCAGGACGCCGCAGCGAAACGAGACGAAAACCGCGCGGCCATTTATGTGGCCACAGTGCGTCCTGCCATGACGAGTCAGCGGTATGTACGAACCGACCACGAGGAACGACCAACGGACGGGCTGAGTGTCGCGGCTACAACGACGAGACAGTGCCATTAAGTGAAGTTCACGGTACTGCGGGTCACGAGGGCAAGAACGGGAGGGACGACGTCACTGGGGCTAGAATCGCGGAAACAAGAATGGCGAAGCGTCAGAACCGGAAGCAAGCCAAGCGAGAACGAGTCCGTAGGGCGCAAACGAAACGGCGACAGGGGCAGCAAGAAGTGGTGCAGGAACAGCAACGAGTGCACGAAGCGCGACAAGCAGAACGAAGGCAGCAAGTCGAAGCAGCAATGTAGCAGTTGGAGGAGAAACGGAAGCAGCGGTCGAAGGTCCGAGAAGTCCGTGATGGGGCCGTGGTGTGTGTGAGCCTGGTGCAACGAGAACGCCGAAGCAGCACCGTTATGGACGAGCCTAACGAAAGTTTGACAGAGTATGTGGAAGCTAACGGCGGTCTTCCTACGGGCCGTGTGGAAGTCGGGGGTAGTTGGCGTGAAGTGAAATTAGATAGTTACGCCCGATATACGATTGCGGGAACGGAGTGGATGCAGCATGGGGACCGAGTTGATTGCGGCAGCCCGGTCGACTACGTTGAAGGCATCGGTGGTTTCCTGCTCGATGTGGTTGGAGTATGGCGTTTCCAGATGAGCACCGTGTTCGGGGAGCAGGTGACAATTGACGCATGCATAGTAGACGGGTGCACCGACGAGTTTCTTCTGGGGGTAGATTTCATGAAAGCCAGGGGGGCGGTTATGGATTTCCACAAAAGCGAGGTGTGATACCGCGATGCGGAACGAGCAGTAGTGATTCCCTTCAGGACATACGATGAAGCAGGCGGTACCCGAGTAGCGGCAGTCAGGATGGCACGAAAGGGTCAGTTGGCAGCTAATGCAGTGACACCAATTGAAGTTACCGTTCCGGCTGCAGATGGAGAACAAGGCATTTTCTTGCCGACGAAGAAAATCGGGTCAATAATGCTAGCAGTCACGGTAACGACGGCACGACGTGGGCGAGCATGGGTTCCAGCCCTCAACACTAACAGTGCGCCGGCGAGCCTCCCTAACAAGAAAGAACGTGGCACTTGGATTCCCCTGGAAGAGAATATGACGATTATGGCGATGAAGGGAGGCTTAGATGCACGACGCGTGCAGAACTGGCTAGATGACCTTGGTGATGGGAAAACACCCTTGGACAACGAGGACGAAGTCCAAATTGGGGCAGAGAAGGCCAAGGATATGAAGTTGATGCTGCAGTTGCTTAGGGTATACAGGAAAGTGACGACTAGCGGGAGCGAGTGCCCTCCCGCAACAGTACTTAATATTCAGCACCACATCGACACTGGAGAGGCAGCACCGGTGTTGCTGAAGCGACGACGACAAGCTCAGACTGAGGATGAGATAGTAGATAAAAACGTCACGAAGATTTTACAAGCTGGAGTCATCGAGGAGGGCAACAGAGCTTGGGGTTTCCCTGTCGTTTTGGTAAGGAAGAAGGATGGAGAAATAAGATTTTGTGTAGATTATCGAGCACTCAACAAAGTCACGAAGAAAGATGTGTACCCGTTACAACGCATTGACGAGACCGTGGAGGCAATGAGCGGGGCACTCCTGTTTACTACGTTAGACCTTAAAGCAGGATATTGGCAAATCATGGTGGCCCTTGATGATCGAGATAAGACGGCGTTCTTGACGAAGAAGGGGTTGTATCGTTTTGTGCGCATGCCCTCTGGGTTAACCAATGCCCCCTCCACCTTTCAAAGAATGATGAATCATGTGTTACGCGGATTGACTTGGAGCACGTTCCTGGTTTATCTGGATGATATTGTAGTGTTCACGAAGGGCGGAATGGAACGACATGTAGTAGAGCTGGCCAGTGTCCTGGAAAGATTAGAGGCGGCCGGTTTGACCCTTAAGTTACGGAAGTGTCGATTCGCCATGCAAAGTATGGAGTACCTCGGACTCGAGCTAAGCTAAGATGGTGTTTGACCGGTGCAGCGATTAGTGACGGCGGTACAACAGTTTCCCCGACCCAACGACGCAGTAGAAGCAAATCGATTTGTTCATTTGGCGGGCTACTACCGACGGTTTGTGGCAGGCTTCGGTTCAATGATGGCACCCATCACGAAGTTGTTACGAAAGAGCGCGGAGTGGGAATGGACGACAGCGCAGGAAAAAGCATTTGAGGCAGTGAAGGCAGCTCTGACGGAGAAACCTTTACTGCGCTATCCCAATTTCTCGCTGCCTTTTAGATTGGCAACAGACCCCAGTGCCATCGGGATGGGCGCCTGTTTGATGCAGGATTATGGGCAGGGCTGGCAACCCATCGCAATCGCTAGTAAGGTGAACAACGAGGCGGAGAGTAAGTATAGTATTACCGAGTTGGAGTGTCTTGCAGTGGTTTGGGCTATTAAGTTGTTCCGGTCTTACCTCTATGGGAGGACCTTCGCGATCCTGACAGATCACGCGGCCTTGAAATGGCTGATGACGAGTAATAATCTGACAGGAAAAGTGCATCGATGGGCAATTACGCTTCAAGAATTTGAATTTGATGTGCAGTATCGCCCGGGCAGCACTAATGTAGTAGCAGACGCACTGTCGAGGGCGCTCGTAAAGATGCTAGCCGCAGTGGGGGAACGGCGACGGCGACGAGCACAAGCTGTTATAAACGAAGACGAGTCAGCAGGAACGCCTAAAGTAACCAGTAGGCTAAATGGGAAGCCCCGGAAGCGGTATGCGACTAGACGAGAAGCACTGAAGAAAACACCAGATGAATCCCGCGTAGTACAGCGTTATGAAATTGAGTACGAACAGAGCACCGAAGCAACAGAGGGGGAGGCGGTCACGGGAGCGCGGGAATTGCCGCGATCCCCATTGATTGGAGGACCTCGCAGTATACAACGAACTGAAGAAGGCGGAATGCGTCCTACGGAGGAGAATGAGTATCGAACTGAAGAAGGCGAGCTGCAGCTAAGGGGGCAGACGCTGCAGTTGACCGATGACGATATCTGCGCGGCACAGGCACGCAGTCGCCTCGCGCAGCGAATAAAGGAAGCTGGAACGCATCGAGGAATGGAGGTCACAACAGAGTTCGGGTTGATCGTGATACGAACTCCACGTGACCGACGAGTGATTTTACCTCCTTCACTATGGCCTGTGGTGTTTAAGGATTGTCATGACTCAGTTTGGGCAGGGCACTTGCGAGCAACGCACACATACGCTAGAATAGTGCAACTTTACTGGTGGCCGAATCTACAGCGTGAAGTTTAATCATAAATGCTGGAATTCGGCCCTGAAAAGAAAGCATGCTGAGATGGACGAAGATGCTGACTACCATGGGAACTTTGATACGGAAAAGTTTGAGCACTGGTTCACAAAATTGTGTCGGAAGCACCAAGAAACGCATGGCCCCTGCAATATCCACATGAATGGGGCTTCCTACCTCAAGAACCAGACAAACAAAATCCCAACAATGAGTTGGACAAGGCCTAGTATGCAGTCTTGGCTTCGATCAAAAGGTACCTATTTCTCGGATTTTGTTTTGGTTGAATCCTTGGGCTAATATATTTGTGAAATGCAGGTGTTAACTTCAGTTTGTCTGCTACCAAAGCTCAACTAATGGAGTAT
>BSXT01002189.1:0-13447 GCA_030267785.1 Phytophthora fragariaefolia | reverse complement strand
ACAAGAGTCCCGAGCAGAGCTCGTGGGCTGAACGCGGAGCGGCGCATAATCCGCTGAGCAACGCTCGCGGTGAAGCAGCGTCGCTGCATGCCGACGGCGGCATGGACAGGAGTCCTGAGCGGAGCTCATGGACTGAGTGCGGAGTGGCGCGTAACCCACTGAGCGATGCTCGCGGTGAAGCAGCGTCGCGGCATGCCCATGAGGGCATGGTCGGCAGTGAGCCGAGGCATCAGGTCTGCGGACCGAATGATGCATGTGGAGTGGCACAGAATCCACAGAGCGATGCTCGTATGGACGACGAGCTATCGCTGGATGCCAAGGACGGCATGGTCGGCGCGACGCCGAAGACACAAGGACGAAGTCCTGCGGTCGAATGTGGGGTGGCACATAATCCACTGAGTGGAGGCTGCGGACAGAGCAGCACTTCGCTGAGTGTCGGTCGGGACACTGAAGCTCCCTCGGATCTGGAGGAGGTGATGGCACCTGAAGGCGCCGCGGGCGCAGCTACGACGGCCTCCCGGAGGCGGACAACCTCAGCGAAGAGGAGGCGGCGACGCAGGATGCTCGCTGCAAGGCGCATGGCGTCGGGGATGTCACGAGACGTGAACGGTGTAGCGAGTGGGACCGCTCTACACGATAGCGAACAGCTAGATACACTCGTTAATGGAGTGACAGGTGACGTCGATGGCGGGGGCGGTGCCCACGTTAGCGGCTCTGTTGGAGCTGGACGAAATGTCCTTCGATGAATTCGGCGAGGCCTTACAGGCCGGCGAATTGGCCGAGGTGGTCGTCATACGACCGGAGGAAGAGTTAAACTCATCCTCGCTTCTCGATGAAGCTGTCCTAGAGGACGCGAAGAAGGCGCTCAATGCGCGTAGCGGATCGGAGATCCTTAAGAATCCGTCGGATCCCTTCTACCCCGCTTGCCTACGCCGAGAACCCGCTAGCGATTTTCTACTTTTTTCTCCCGAAGGAGCTTTGGCGGAGGATAGCGACCGAGACGAATAAGTTCCGCTTGAACAGCATCGATGGGATCGCGTCGCATATGCGTGCACGTGCACGGCAGCGTCGTGAGAGGGCCTCTTCTCGAATGCGAGTCTACATACGCTTATCCTTTTGATACGAGTGCTCTACCAAACTACTTCCTTATCCACTAGAGGTGAGCTCGCTTGTAGACGCCTACCACTTTCCATTACAACGTCGTCTTGGATTGCACTCAGACTGAATGACACTTCTTTACTGGTTGATTTCTTTGTATCATCATAATTGTAAGTCATTGCGTGTCCAGCCATATCTTCTAAGCGCTTGACTCCAAGAACACTGCCGTTAGAGACGGTATAACACTCCCACTATACCCATGACCACTGGGAAACAAGTAGCGGTAGCCACAGCTCTTCGCATCCCAATTGAAGATTCCCTTTGCAGTCTTAGTATTCAGCTTTTGACGTTGTGCTTTCGGCAACAGTACTTCTAGGCCAAAGCTAAGTTCCCGTAGCTTGTTCAGAACTGGGGCGCGACCCTTCTGCACCTCAATCGGTGTTTTGCCGTTACGAACCTTAGCCGGACACCTGTTTTGAATATACGTCGGACGTTTTACAGTGTCGCTTCAAAATCGATTGGCCCTACCAGTAGCTTGCGCTATGGGACGTGCCATGTCGACGACACTGCGGTTCCGACGCTCAACTTTTCTGTTCTACTGTGGCATGCTTGACGTACTGAATTCTTGGGCGACACGTTTTCGTTACAGAGCTCAGTGGTTTCTCCTCCAATGTATTCAGTAGCGTTACCGATCTTTAACACAACCAAACTTATTTATTGAAGCACAATCGATTGAAGGTTGACGATACACACTCGTTGGGAGCGAGTGGGGTTGGACAGCTGAGTTCCTGACTTTTACAGGGCTCACCACCTTCGTAAACCCATCCCACGACGTCGACGTCATAGATCCCATGTAGACAATCGAGGGAGTCTTCATGCACTTCTCGCAGAACACAAGTAGCTGTAAACCCCTCATCATTCTCAACACATAGAAGGAAGGCGCAATGACATGTTGGCGTACGTCTACATCAACCACCATGCCGTGTTGAACGAATGCACCGACTAGGCGCGTCTACACACGGATCCGCAGAGTTGCGAGGCTCTTGAGAGAGATGTGACTGAGTTGTGAGAGCTCGAGAGCTGTTCCGCTGAGCTTCCGAGTGAATTTTGAGCAGCCACTATAAACATGTAGTATGTGCTCTATAATAGGATAGTTTTGATCTTTTCTTTTTAGCAATTCCGCATTTATTATCGAAGAGGTGAAACGTTACAATTGCTTTCGAAATAGCCTCAAAACAATACATGATGTGTTTGGGACCCACCGCGCTCGGCTATTAAATAGTTAAAATTCATTGTGTTAAAGTGGTAACTGCAGGTTGACGGCACCTAAGTGAATCCCTCTCAATAGTGACGCTGCTCCCTCCCGACATGATGGAGGCAGGGCGGCGCAGCACGGGCATGTCGGCCACGAGCCTGCACGTGCTGGACCGGCCGCTGAGCCGCGGCAAGAGCGAGGTGAGCCTCAGCGCCTTCTCCTTCCTCTTCTCGGAGATGGTGCAGTACTTCCAGGGGCGTGTGCAGAACATCTCGGACCTGGAGAACCGGTGCGGCGTGTTTCCCCCTAGTTAACGCTACAATCCCCTCACGTGTTATTAACCCCTCGCGTGTGATACACCTGCAGGCTCGACGGCGCCGGCTTTGGCGTGGGCGTGCGCGTGGTGGAGCTGCTGTGCCACCGCGAGAAGTCGGGCCGGCGCGAGACGCGGCTGCTGGCCATGCTGCAGTTCGTCGTGTCCACGTGCTGGAAGGCGCTGTTCGGCAAGGCCGCGGACGCGCTGGAGCGCAGCACGGAGAACGAGGACGAGTACATGATCCACGAGCTGGAGCCGCTCACCAACAAGTTCGTGTCGGTGCCACCCGATCTGGGCCAGCTGGACTGCGCCGCGTACATTGCCGGCATCGTGCGTGGCATCCTGTGCAGCAGCGGCTTCCTGGCTGAGGTCACGGCGCACTCGGTGGAGGTGCCCGGCGGCCAGCGGGACAAGACCGTGTTCCTCGTCAAGTTCGACGAGAACGTCATCCGCCGCGAGCGCGTGCTCACGTAGATGTAACTCAGGACGTAGCTGCGGAGTGGTGTGGCACTTGGCAAGTTAAATAGACCACGCGGTCTTAGTTAGAGCTGGGAACGATCGATTGCTGCTATCTAGTGGGACATGCGGATGTCGTCCATGGCGCTGCTTGCGGGCTGCCCCCACGTGGCGTAGTCGGCGCGCTCGCTGGCCTTGTACTCGTCCACGAGGTTCTGCACCACCTCTCGCGCGCTGTCGAACTCGTCCAGGTTCTCCGCGAACATAGGCTCCTTGCGGTAGTTCTCGATGAACGCGCCGTGCTTCTTGAGCCGGTCGTACTGCAGAAGCAGCTTGTGGAACAGCGCACCGATGCTCGTGTGGTTCGCCAGCATCAGGCCGTTCACCTTGTGCGCCGTCTCCACGTACGGCGACTTACGCGACAGTGCCACCTGAATGGACGCAGGTCCCCACGGGATAAACCGCGCGAGCTTGCGTTCGCGGATGCGCTGCAGCGACTTGTGCACTTGAGTCGGGTCCACGTCGCCCTGAATAATGTTGAGAATGGAGATGTAGCAGCCGGTCTTGGTAGACGTGCTCACCATGATGTTCTTCGGTTGCAGCAGACGCCGCATGACGTCCAGCACCGTGGTCTTACGCACCGCCGACACCTGCGCGTCGATGGTGAGCGGGGTGTAGCCCGTCATAAGGAAGTGACAGCGCGGAGTGGGGATGAGCGAGGCCACGAGGCCGATCAGGTCATTGTTCATGTAGCCCGGGTACCGCAGCGTCGTCGTGCTGGCGGCCATGACCGTGGACACGAGCGAGTTGGGCTGCGAGACCGTGGGGTTCTCGACCCGGAGTCTCTCGACTGCGATCCGATTGAGTGCCGTGTTGTCCAGCACGACAACCGAGTCGGCGTTGAGCACGAGCCGCTTCATGGTGAGCAGCGAGTTGTAGGGCTGCACGACGACGTCGCTCTGGAAGTCGGACTGGTTGGGGAAGACGGAGTAGGTCTGGATGAGCTTCTTGGGGAAGTGGTCGTTGAGGTTCTCGAGCAGGTACGAGCCCATGCCGGAGCCCGTACCGCCAGCAATGGAGTGGCAGAGCACGAAGCCCTCGAGGCTGTCGGAGCCGTCGGCCTCGCGGTCGATCATCTCCATGAGCTGGTCGTGGTGACTCTCGCCCTGGTGATAGCCTGAGGCCCAGTTGTTGCCGGCGCCGCCGCCCTCCTTGGACACGAAGAAGTTCTCTGGGTTGTAGAGGTTCTTGAAGGCCGAAGAGCTGATGCTGTTGATCACGCGTGGCTCTAGGTCCATGAGCAGCGCGCGCGGGATGTAGTGTTCGTCGTCCGCCTGGTAGAAGAAGACGTCCTTGCGGTCGTGGCCCGCCGTGGCGAAGTCCTGCACGATGCCGTCCGCCGAGATGCCGTGCTCCGCGCACAGCTGCTTCCAGAACTCCATGCCGATCTGGTTGCCGCACTGGCCCGCCTGCAGCGTGATGATCTCGCGCGGCATGGCTACACTGGGGGGGGGGGACCGGTGGATATGCCCAATAAGCCTTGAAAGACGTCCTAAGATGGGGCTGTGGCGGGGAGTGTACCGGATGTACGAGGTGTGGTGTGGACTACACAGATGGTGGGAGCAGCCGTTCTGGTGGTGCGACCGCCGGCGAGACAAACACGGTGGACAAGTTGACGTGGCAGCATCGCGTGGCTGGCTGGCTGGCTACCACGTCGCGGCCAGGCTAGCAGAGCTACTCAAAGCGCAAGCGTCGATCCCGCTTAGAGAGGTTGAAGTGATGGAGTCAGTGCAATGCGGCGTCGAGTGCAAATCGCTGATGGAAGTGCGGCGCCTTTGCGGGCGTCGAGGTGGCCAGCGCCTGCAGCTACAGTAGCTGCTGCTCTTCTGCGCCCCAGCACACACACACGCCCATGTGGGCGGAGTAAACTGCATCAGCATTACTTTCCACGCGTGGCGGCGCGTGCTGCGAGTGGCCACGACGTTTCACGTCCACTGGCCTTTATTGGGGCTCAGGCGTCGTGGCCACGTACTTGCGCCGTTTATCTCGCGCCTTGTATGCCGCCGTGCCCCCGCCAAAGCCGATAGCCATCGGATCACGGCAGAAGTCGGAGCGTCCGACCTCAGTCTCCAATCCGCGAGCCAAGCCAGAGACCTCGACCACCAGCATGGCCGCCGTCCGCTCCGCCGCCAAGAAGGCGCCCACCGCCGTCGCCATGTTCAACATGGGCGGCCCCAGCACGTTGCCCGAAGTGCAGAGCTTCCTCACGAACCTCTTCACGGACCCAGAGCTCATCCCCATGGGCCCCGTGCAGAACTACGTGGGGCCGTACGTGGCCGAGCGCCGCACGCCGCAGATCGTGGACCAGTACGCGCAGATCGGCGGCGGCTCGCCCATCCTCAAGTGGACCAACATCCAGGGCGAGAACATGTGCAAGATCCTGGACGAGATCCGCCCCGAGGTGCGAGCAGCGACGCGGAGCCTCCTGCTGCAATTGTGCTGACTTGCTGTGCCCCCCCCTACTTGTGCTGCAGAGCGCGCCGCACAAGCACTACGTCTTCTTCCGCTACGCCAATCCGCTCACGGAGCTGTCGCTCAAGCAGATGAAGGAGGACGGCGTCACGCGCGCCGTTGCCTTCTCGCAGTACCCGCAATGGTCGTGCACGACCTCGGGCTCCAGCATGAACCACCTGTGGCGCGAGCTCGACCGGCTGGACATGAAGGAGGATTTCAAGTGGTCGCTCATTGATCGCTGGAACACCCACCCGGGATACATCTCGGCCGTGGCCAACCGCGTCAAGATGGGGCTTGAGCAGTACGCGCCCGAGGACAGGGACAAGGTCATCATCATGTTCTCAGCACACTCTGTGCCCATGAAGACCGTGTACAAAGGCGACTCGTACGTGAACGAGATCGCCGCCACTGCGGAGCGGGTGATGAAGCAGTTGGCTGGAAAGAACATGCATATTCTGAGCTGGCAGTCCAAGGTCGGCTACTTGCCGTGGATGGGACCCAGCACCAGCGATGTGATCAAGCGCTACGGAGCACAGGGACACAAGTACGTTGCTGTTTTCTACGGGGTTGGCCGTGTATACATCGATGGCTAACTTAGGGGTCGCCTTTGTTTGTTGTCAGACACGTGATGGCTGTGCCCATTGCTTTCACGTCGGACCACATTGAGACACTGTACGAGATCGACATCGAGTATGGCGAGGAGGCCAAGGCTGCTGGCATCACGGTGAGTTGCGTGCCGGCTTCACTTGAAATGTGATTGAATGTGTAGGTTTTAACTTTTCATGCTCGATGATTTCTACTACCAGAACTTCAAGCGATGCCCGTCGCTGAATGATGAGCCGCTGCTGTTCAAGGCCCAGGCTGAGCTCGTGAAGCACCACCTTGATACCGAGGAGCTGCACTCTCCCGCATACCCGCTCAACTGTGCAGGCTGTACCAACCCCATGTGCCGCAGCATTGTGAACCCTATTAAACCTTACAAGAAGCTTCTGTAAGCTGGTGGCGGCACCACCGCAGTAGACTTTTTGGCTACCGTATACCCCTGTCTTCAACGTCGCTGAGACTTGAGGAGGCGCCCATTGCAATTGCGTCATAGACAATTTGAACTCGACTCGTGTGCATCAGTTTTCAGTCTGCTTTTGCGCCCAAGGACGTAGATCACTGTCAAGCCTCACGCGAGCGTCTTCAAGGGCGCCAGAGCCAAGACGCCGCATCCTAGCTGACATTTGGACGAAATGTCGAACTGTAGTAAGGGGGTGCGGATTTTTTTCAAGCATATGAAGGATTTTTTCCAAGTAACCGTGTTTTGTGGCGTTTTTTCAAGCAAAAAGATGGTTCGCAAGCAAGTCTGCGAACTTAGTAGATTTCTGGGGGGGTTCCAAGTATCAGATGGCACTAAACCCGTCTGGGTCGCAGGTCATTCCTCTCGGAAAGGAAAACTTTATATAGATAGGTGCTACACAACCCAAAATAATTTGACAGCATCTTCACTAATGAATGTTATTAAAGTGCATTATCAAAGAAGCTCCCAAACGGACACGGCGTCGCTGAAAGCATGTCTGACACATCCGAACTTCGAGTTGGCTTTATCGCCCGATTTGTCTTCCGAAGAGGAAGCGACCACTCTGCCCGGTTCAAGAATCTGGAATACTGATTTTAAGCACATGGAGCCCATTTCAGTTGACATCGAAGCATTAGCTAGAATGATTAACTACACAAATACTACGGGTTAAACAGTGGTGCAGTAAATTACAGCCAAGGATGAAGGGCCTGGTTACAATAGGGCACTGACTTTGCATTTGATACATTAACAGATTACTATAATCATCTTGCTTGACTTTCATCTTGCTTGGAAAACCACCACCTCGCTCGGGGTTAATTTGCTTGGCTTACTTTTTTTGCTTGAAAAGTCGCTACCCTAGGCACTTGCTTGGAAGTTATCCGGCATTTGCTTGAAAAAAATCTTTTTCCGTAGTAAGGATTCATAGAGAGAATGGAGCTCAATAATACAACAGGACATCCTGGACGCAGGCATACTTGTTCTAAATGACGAGGACGGTAAGATATGAAGCAAATTAGAGAGTAGCTTTCGCTGGAAATAAAAATGATTTACGTAAGCGTTCGACTTGGTGTTGCAAGGATAGAGCTGTCCCCACAAGCTATTCGGAAGTTGCCGTGTGGCTCTGTCTACATGTACCTGGTAGAGTATTCGAACAAGAACGAGGCACGTAGACGCATGCGATCGCCAGCGAATTTGGCACTCCCATGGCGATGATGTGCTGGATCCACGGGTTCAAGTTGCTTTTGGGGATTGGGCTCACAGATTTTTTTTTTGCCCAATTCCCCAAATCGATCAACTTGCCCAGTGTGCGAACTTACTGCTAAGTGCGCGAATTCACTGCCGATCGGCCATGGCACGCCGCGAGCTGAGCGTGCGCGAGCTGCTGGAGCTGGAGCGCCAGATCTACCAGGAGAGCATCGACCGCGTGCTGCAGCAGCAGGCGCAGCTGCGCGCGGGCGCGCTGGAGGATTTCGTGCGGCGCTGCGAGCCGTTCGAGGCGAGTCGCGTGCGCGCGCTGGCCGTGGCGCGCGCGCAGCTGCAGCTCTCGCTGGTCGACGCGCGCAGCCTGCGCGCCTTCGACCTGCAGCAGGCCGACGACGTGTTCCGCGCGGAGAGGCAGCAACTTAAGCGCAAGTTGCTGGCGCGCGTGCAGCGGCGCAGGCTGAAGATCGAGCGGCGGCTGCAGACGCTGGACGAGAAGCCCCGAGCGGCTGCGAGCAACTTCACGGCGGCGAGAGCTGGAGCGGCTGCTACGGAGGGGACAGGGAAGCTGCAGCCGAAACTGCTGGAGACGCAGCTGCGACGCGCGCAGCGGAGCACGAGGAAGAGCTTCAACTTCCGGCACTTGTCGGGCGGAGTGCTGCCCACGCCGCGGCGGATTGTGGAGGATGTCGTGGCGGAGTGTCAGAAGTTGCAGCGCAATCGGGAGCTGCAGGAGGCACTGGAGATGGACCAGGAGGAAGGAGCGGCGACGGAGGTGCAGGTGGAAGTCTGCGACGGCGGGCAGAAGCTGCTGCGTCGACGTGGAGATGGCGCTGAGGAAGCGTTTCAGGTGGGCGACGCGGTGGTGCTGCTGTCGCGCCTGACGGAGCAGGATTTTCATGGATTTGTGTCGGCCGTCACGACTGACGAGGTGAAGCTGGTGCTGGTATGTGGAACACACGTAAGCGTGACGCTTGCAAGGCTGCGTACTGGACAGTGTACGTTGGAAAAGCAGCAGCCACAGGCTGTCATGCTGATTGCCAAGTCGGAAGAGGGACAAAATGACAGTGGAGCGAATGGATCGGTGCCAGGCGCTACTAGCTTGGAAGAGCTGCTGCGTGATCCTCCAGACGCTCGTCGCCGCGCCGCCGTAGTTATGAGTGCGTGGTTGCTTTTAGGCTTTAGCGTTCGAGTTGTAGGCGATCTAACCCTTGGTTGTGTGTGCTGGCACAGGTCGTATCAAGCGAAAGACAACGATCGATATCCGACGCGGCTTCTAACTGTCGTGCTCAAGACCTATTTTACAGTAACTGCAATTGCAAATGGAGCTTCCATCACGTTTATCAAGGATGAACGTATTTCAACGATCTTACTGATCTACTGCATCTTCTTCTGCTCAGCCGGGAGATCAGCGCCACCAGCCAGCAGCGGGCGGAAGGTGTTGACGAATGTGTAGCGCGAGAAGACCACGAACAGGCGGCGGTACCAGACAAACTGACTCTGGTGCAGTGCCATCGCGTTATAGTTCCACCGCGGTTTGTTGATGAACACGAATTGGCGTTCATCCTTCTCTTCGTCCTTGCGGCGCGACAGCCAGTACGACAGCGGCGCGTCCAGCAGCCCAACGTACTTGCGCAGGATGTTGGTGCTCTCCAGTGCCCACCCGCGAACTACCCTCGCTTTTTCCTTGGACGTGGCATCAGCTTCGGCTGCAGCGCTGCACTTCTCCTGCAGCTCACGGACTGCGAGCTTGACTCCGTAGTGCGTCGCAATATGGTTCGCATGGCCCGAGACGCCATAGTCATCGAACGTGAACACCTACCGAGCAAGACACACACACACACAATGCAACCTCAGCATCCTTCCCCGCCAAGAATACAGCCCCGAGCCCCCACCCACCGCGTCGATCTTGTTCCTCTCCACGTACTGCGTGACGACTGCGGCGACGTGCGCCACGTCCCACTGGGTCTGCATGCCGTCCTGCAGCTGCGGGTCCTCCAGCACCTGCACGTGGTCCGTGGACAGCCCGATGTACGAGGCGCAGGCCCGGAGCTCCTTGGCCCTGACGTCCCCGAGCCCGTGGAAGTTGCCGCGCGAGAGGCAGAGCAGGTGCGTGACCCACTTGTCACCGCCCGGCTGCGGCTGCTGCAGCGACTGCACGAGCGGCAGGAAGAACATGCTCTCGTCGTCCGGGTGCGCCGTCACGAGCAGCGCGCACTTGAGCTGCGCCGGGCCGCTGGACGCCCCCGCGGGCTCGGGCTCCGATGCCGTGAAGAAGACGGCGGCGGCCGCCAGGAACAGCAGCACGTTCGTGCCCAGCAGCAGCAGCTTGAGCAGCTCCAGCAGCGTCTGCAGCTCGTCCTCGCCCAGCATCGCGTCCCGTTATGCGCAAGAGTCACTTGGGGAATGTATGGGATTCGGCTAAGTCCGCTGACGTTGCAGCTCGTGCCGGCGCTGCAGGAACGCGGCGGCCGCGTTGGCGATTTGCGCCGTGGCGTGTTGCTCCAAGCGGCGCATGGTGTCCACGAACCTCTGAGAACTGATATCCGGGAACGCGGGCGAGTCCAGCAGGAAGTACGCAGAGCTGAGCGCGGAGACCGCCACGTTGAGCTGCGACGTGGACGTGGGCGGCTGCTCGGGGACTGCGAGGACGTAGGGCGCGAGCAGGTCGACGCCCTCTCCGTGGACGAACTGCCGCTGCAGAGTCGGGTCCGGGATGCAGTTGCAGATGCCGCCCAGCGCGAACTCCACCAGCGTCTGCGTCCGAGGGGGTTGGCGAGTTGTCGCTGGCTCTGCACGTTGCTCGGCCTGGTCGCTGCTGCTGTCGTCCTCTTGGTCCGCGGCGAGGATGTCGAGGAACAGGTCCATGACGCGCAGGCGGGCGAGCAACGAGTAGTTGATGGGGTCGTACGCGAAGTTGGCCAGGTTCGCCACCACCTCCTCCTTCCGCAGGACGTCGGGCGAGCGCTGGAACTCGTCCACCAACTGCTGCAGGTATTCATGCCGGGGCGCGGCGTCTTGGCCCTGGCGCTCTTGGAGACGCTCGCGTGATGATAGCATGGAGATTTGGGGGCTTGGAAGTGATCTACGTCCTTGGGCGCAAAAGGCAGACTGAAAACTGATGCACACGAGTCGAGTTCAAATTGTCTATGACGCAATTGCAATGGGCGGATCCTCAAGTCTCAGCGACGTTGAAGACAGGGGTATACGGTAGCCAAAAAGTCTACTGCGGTGGTGCCGTCACCAGCTTACAGAAGCTTCTTGTAAGGTTTAACCCCCCCACCCCGAAGGGATTTTTCTGCGCCTGTGGGTCGAACTATCATGTATTGAATGGAGATGGCTTCCCTACTATTTCCCAAATGTAGCCATTCCTTTTGGGGATTGGGTGCCTTCCAAAACCTAGATAACAAGTTTAATCGAAAAATTCTGATCACCCGATACTTGCCGGATCAAATCGCCTGCAAATTGGAGGTGATAAAACCCAGGCCAAAACCATCATTAAAGCTGATCTGCGTCCGGCTACCTTTGCCACTTGAAGTAAGAGTGTATTAGCCTCAATATGCGGATCGCAAGGTGACAACCATCTGTTGGACAAATTTTTACAAAGAATCTCTATTAGTAAAGATCTCGTTCGGCGGGAAAGGTCGTCTCGACCCTTTCCGAGCAACTGACCTCGTCATTTGCTTCTCTCGCGCTCCTTCCAGCACAATGTCTGGCCCGGAGTCAAGCTTACTGCTGATGCTCTGTGCATCGTCCCAGAGGCGCTGTCGCTCGCTTGAGATGCTCCGCGACTTGAGGCGGCGGCTGCACGACGAGCGCAGGCGCTGGGAGTGGCAGCGACTCGTTCGAATGCGCCATTACATCACTCTGGACTGCCTAAAAGATCCCGAGTCTTCGTCTTGATTGGACACGTGGCTCAATGGAACCGATAAGAACATGATAACGGTCACTAGTCTGTCGCGGCAAGGTTAGCATGCAAACACGAGTGAGTAGCTGGTGTCTTACTATTGCTTGTCATGTAGGGCATCATTTAACCTGCTATTATCTCGGTTTGCACCTCAGTACGAGATCCCAATCTATTGCTCGAAAGGTGGCCGACCCCGGAAGCTCCAACACCACCACCAGGTGTTGGGCTTGCTTCTAGCTTTCTATGTAGGATGTGAGTATCACGGGCGTCTGTGCCTCATGTTTGGGATACCCCCAACAACGCTCACGCGCGTACTAAACGCAGCGGAAGACGCTCTTACAGCGACGCTTGGTGTCGAAATCAGTCGAAATCTCGAGGGCACGGCTTGCCGTGCGGTGGCGCTTGCTCGGTGGAGATGAATGCATGATTACCTAGGCAGGGAATAACCACTAACTTAGATGAATGAACAACTACATTAACTCACATTGTACGTACACATTCGTAGCAGGCAGGCGAGGACTTCGGCACGAGGAGTCCAGATTCGAAATGAAGCGTGCGCTCTGCAAGCGCGCGCGCTTTCGCGCCTTAAGGCTCTCCAAGATCGCGCGCGCAACTTCAATTCAAACAAAATCTCTACATGAGGGAACGGTTTGAACCCATACATTTCTTAAGATGTTTTTTAATCGAGTTGCCAAATAAGGGGGATATTAAACGAGCGACCAGACCCAGTTTCGAATTGTTTGAACCGAGACTTTTTTATCCTTGAAACAATTCCGTTTAATCACTTCGTTTAATGACCGGTTTAATCCTCCCTACCCCTAATGACCAAACCGTTTTATCTTGGTTTTGGAAGGCACCCATTGGAAGACCAAAATCCCATAATAACATTTAGATATAGGGTGCAACACCGCGTCTAGATTTCAAAAATGAGGTCAGATTTGCTGAATTCACAGCCGTTTCGACGCTACAAACGATTTAAAACAGTGCTTCGATCTGAAAAAAGTTACGGGAAAAGGGTTGAGTCTCAGGAGAAGCGCTCATTGGGCGAGAGGCTAATACAGCTTTTTTTGCACGAGAAAGAGCGATTTTCGTCTGAGTGTCGGCCAGTACAGTTCTAACATGATACGAAGATTGTGACGGTGCAATATTCATTTGTAGAGGCCGTTAAGACTTGTCTTCACAAGCCATGACACGTTGATGAACTCCTTACGCTTGATGGCGTATAGCTAAAAAAAAACTTCAGTTCACCGTGGGTTTATAGCTCCGCGTCGTAAATCTCGCCGATTTTCGAATTTCTTTTTCAAATACGCGGCGCGGAATCGAACGTTGCCAGGAGAATCTGCCGAAACATGCCTCTTTTTCCCAACAATAAAATGAAAGCCGAGTTTCTTAAGTAGTCGCTGCATTGTTCGCACCTTCAGTACGACATTTGTTTTTTTATCTTCTTCAGCAATGATTTTATGAGCGGTCACAGGTTGCACAAGCTTGTTTTGCGCTGCAATGTACAGACGATTGACAGGTTCCAACGCATCAGGATCGTATGAAACCTGACTGCCACGTTGGTTTGGCACTCGCTGGATATTAAGTTTTAAAGGTTAACGATATGTAACAGATAAGGGTCGAGTTGCTGCACTTACC
>BSXT01002188.1:0-15134 GCA_030267785.1 Phytophthora fragariaefolia | reverse complement strand
GATCTTATCAATTGCGAGAGGTCCTCTAACCGGGCGATAAAAAAAGAGAGGTCATTCGATGACACGGATGACATGGATGACACCACTGTGACATGGGTGATGACACACGCATATCGATACTTACAGACATTCTACTACTCATTATCAGGCATGGGGATCGCGAATGACATGTGACATGTCATTTCTCTAAAACTCCTATAATTTCTATCTTTTTCAGCTATACCCCCTCCCTCTATCTATATATATTTTCTATGATTAATAAAAGAGAGAGTGATGTCATAAAATATATTTTGACTGACCTGAACACATCGAGAGCGATAGTAGGTATCGAAAGTGCAATGACATTACTCATGACATCACTCAAAAGTCGTGTCCTCGGCCGCGTTTCAATCATCAGACATTCGACTGAGACTACTGCGAGAGGGGCTGTGAGTATCGAAAGTGAGATGACATTAGTCGTGTCATCACCCATGTCATTCACCACCCAACCGCGGACAAGCCAAAAAAAAGATAAACAATCATTGCCTACAACTAATCGATCTTATCAATTAGCCATGCCTGATTTTCCTTGACAAATTCGCTCTTCCGAAGCCAGTCGAGATATGAAGCATCGACTTGTTTGATCGTCTTAAGCGATTTGCCCTTATGTCGGCCCCAATTCATAACGTACGTCCCGTCATCGATAGCACCGAACTTGCTATCGAGGAAATTAGTGCTCTCAGACTTGAGGTTCATCGACTTCTGATAGCTCAACCACCGACAGTAGTTGGGATCAATGTCAAAAACATGCTCAACGCACATGGAGCGGTACTTGCCGAATCCGAGAATGGTAGCGGGGTTAGAAATTGTGGCCTGCTCTTCGCGCTCGACTCGGAACATTCCTCCGGAATGATTTGACTCGCTATCGAAGATTTTCGGAGCACTCATGGTATGTGGGTATATATCTATGGTCTTACTTCAGAATTGACTCGCAACTTATCCCAAACATTTTCATATTTAAGCAAAGAACCATATAGGTATATATACCCATACCCATAGAGTACAATCTATAACAATGTGCAACGGAATCACTAAGAGCGGGAAGCGCTGCCAGCGTAAGGCTGAATGGTGCTCTCAGCACCAGAACCAGAAGCCGACAGAGGAGCCTGTCGCTGAGGAGATTGTCAAGGAGACCTCTGTCGTTGCTGAGGATGATGAGCAAAACAATGCTGAGCCCGAATTAATTGTGGCTAAGAAGGAAATTGTGTCGGAGAATATAGTCTCACCCATGTCGCCGAACGCAACTATCCCCATCACTACCACCGAATCCAAGCCCGCTATAGTAGAGGCGGGAAAGTCTGAGTCAGTTGAAAATAATTCGATTGTCGAAGAGTTCCATGTCCAAGTCTTTGAATGCAAACATGACGCTAAAAAGACTCATGCTGTATTCTCGACGGCTGGTGCTTATAAGAAAGCTTTCGAGATTCTTATTAGCCAAGATCGTAAGCTTCGACTATTCCCTAAAATTGCCGATGTTGATACCACTAATATGGGAGTTTCTGTTGATTTTCAATTCTATACCTGTTCTCAGGAGACTCTGGATAACGCCAAGGACGGTGATGATATTAAATGGAGGCGATTTGTAATCGTAGCCGAAGACAATTTGGCGTTCGATACCTATAACGGAAGAGGTTAGTGAGATGGTAAGTCGTCCGTGGTCAGAGCTTCTATTACAATCGAAAGATTACGACGCGTACTTGTTCGATCTATGTAGTCTGATCAATGAGAATTGGTTCAAGGATCGTGATAACATATGGAACTTTACCCGCATGGTCTATCAGATGCAAGGTGATGCTACCATGAATCGTCAGACATACGCTGCGATTCTTGCCAATAAGTTTGGCAAACATTTCAACGAGTCTGTAGCTATGACCCAATACGATAGTGAAGGCCGGGAGACGAAGTACCCTGTCAAGGTTAGTATTAGTAAGCTGAAGGCTATTGCTGGAGGAACTGATAACACTGGATATATGGCATGGAAGGTCAAGTATGAGCCTGAGCCAATCAAGGGGGAAAAGCCTAAGAAAGAGATGGATGCTCGCGTATCTGATGAAGATACATTGAGAAACATCAAGCTGCTTGAACTCATCGCGAATGCTACGTCTATCCCGGCTGAAGAGCTTAAGGCTGCTATCACTGACGAAAGCATTGATTTCGCATTCGAGTGGTGCGAGCGCTATATTAAGCCTACTAACCGCCCAATCGCTGACGATTTTCATAAGTGGGGACTTATTGTCAAGTACATGCATTGCTACAAGTTCCCTGATGACGATACCGCCGCCAAGCTACTTGCTATGGTTGTTGATCTCTACTTTGTGATTATGGTCAATGGTGAGCGATATCGACGCGTTGATCTGACTAAGGATGTGTCGAACGCTGAAATGACTAAAGAACTCATCGATCCGCTGAAGTCAATGCTATTCCACATCAATTCGCGCGATAAGCCAATTAGTGCGTCTGCTCTGATGGTGCAGCAACTACCATACTTTCACATGTACGAGTCGTTTGTCGTCAGCTTTGAGAAACTGGGAGATAACAGCGATGTCAGTGTGTTCAACTCATGTGTTCCATTCAAGGCTCAGATGGTTGAATGCAATAACGACTACACAGTTTGCGATGGCATCAGGACATTTATCAAGGAGATCATCTGTGACAATCATAAAGCATTGTATAATCAGATGATGACATGGCTGGCTAAGATGGTTCAGTACCCGGATTCAAAAACGGAGATGCTTCCGATCCTCTACTCGGCCTTGGAAGGATGTGGTAAGACCTGTTTCACGGACTTGCTGCTTGCTATCTTTGGTATTCACTCGGTTGATGTATCAGCCGGTTCCATCGATTCGCTGGTGAATGAGCGCCGTTCCCATCTGATCGGTACGAAACTCTGCATTGTCAATGAGGTTCGTGAAATGAAGAACTCTTTCGGTCAGAACCACGAAGCCCTGAAGTCATTGCTAACCGATAAGCTCATGTCTGTTCGTCCGCTTTATGCTAACAAGATTACCGTTAAAATGTTCTTGAGGTCATAATTACTACGAATAACCTCGCTACGATTCCTTCGGGTCGCGGAGCTCGCCGTCTTCAGATCTTCCAGCTGAATGATAGCCGCTGCCAGGACAAAGCATACTTCAAGAATTTATATGATAACTCGATCGGCAATACCAAGGTCATTAACACATTTTACACGTATCTGATGCGTGAGATCAAGGTCAAGCGAGGCCCTATGGATGGTATTGTTCAAACAGAGGCTCAGAAAGAGTTCCGGGAGACAACCGAAGATAACGTAGCCCGATTCTGGAGCCATGTTCTCACTGAGCTGATCGGCGTAGATGCGTTGAGCAAATCGGAAGCGTACTCGAACTACTCTAGTTGGTGCGAGTCTCAGGGTGAGCAACCCATGCGTGCCGGATTGCTTGGCTCCAACACAAAGGGTATTCGATTCGCCATCGATGCGAGATCTGGAATCTATCGATTCTGGAAGATCGTTCGTGAATCTAAACCAAACGTTGTTGGTTAGTATGCCTTAAAGAATAAATTAGATTTTTTCCAATCTGATTTATCTATGTATAGTATACGCGAGATGGATATCGAGTATATTGATTTCGATCCAATATCGAAGACGGTCTTCGACAACACCTGCTACATGACCGATGCGGTCAAGCCTTCTACTTCCTATAAGCTGGTTGCACCGAGATATAGATACGATCTGATAAACATTGAGCAAAAACGGCGAACGAGGATGGTGAGCAGGCTATCGCCCGCTGATATAGCGAGTCTCAGCCTCTTGCATTGAGATTTCCATTTTTTCTATTTAGAGCTTTGCCTATGATAGTATATAAATCATATCTGTCTATAATAGCTTGCTTACTAAAGACGATTTCGTTCAGATGATCTCGATGGGCAAGCCGCTCTCGGAGGCGACCATCAAAGGTCGTGCATCGTATCTGTTCAAGCTCTACCGAGATCTTGGAAACGAGGCTGATGATCTCAGCTGGCTAAATCAATACAGCAAGGTCATCAAGCACGCTCGCGAAGGCAAATCAGCCGAGGGGAGCAAAACGAAGCTATTCCATATCCTTTACCTCGTTGATAGCAAGGCTGGTAAGGGCGTTGATGCTCATGCTAAAAAGCAATACCGAGCCGCCGCTACTCGCGCGAGAAATCAGAGTATGAAAGATACGCAACGTTGCAACGCCTGATCAAATCGCCATGTATATCAGCGTCGAAGACATGACTAAGCAGCTTGATGAGGCAATCGCTAAGCTGTTCGCTGATTACGAGATCCACGGAGATGCTAAAAAAATCTCGGGCGATGACTACGCCAAGTGGGATATCTCATCGGACCGCAAGAATATCAAATCTTTCGCTCGAGATTACCAAAAGCTACTTATACTCGCATGCTACATTCTTGTTCCTCCCCTTCGATCGGATTGGTCAAGTCTTGAAATTACAAGCATGGCTATTAACAAGCTCCGCGCTGATCAAAACTGGCTACAAGTACTTAGAGGCGGAAGGATCCGGATCATCATGAACATTTTCAAGAATGTAAGGCATATGGGAGCTCAAGCCGTTGAGGTCGACTCTCCGCGCCTCAAGTGCTATCTACGCTACTGGATCGATCTATTAACTCGACTGACTGGTGAATCGCCTAAGCAGCTATTCATCTGGCGTCTATCTCCCGACAAGGATGTCAAACTATCAACGACCAATCGTGAATCATTCAGCAAGGCATTATCGAGAGCATCTGAGGGTGTTCTCAGCAAGCGTCAGACTGTAAATAGTTTCCGACATGCATACGAAAAGCATATCCAGAGCGATGCTAAGTACCAAAAGATGACGGTCGCTGAACGCGATCGTGCGCATGGACAGCTACTCCATTCTCATCGAACCGGTCTTCTCTACAACTGGCAAGTTTGTGAAGATAGCTAAAATATCATTATTGTATTTTTTTTGCTTAGCCAAGCCGAAAGCTTCCTGAAGCTCCAATGCCTACTCCATATTTACGACGATTGCCCTTTCGAACCGATCGGATCATATCTTGATGCTCTGGGCGATCGCTCTTGCTCAGAAGAAATTTCTCTCCCTCGTCAATGACATCGCTGATGATGCCTCGCTTTTTTGCGTATGCAAAAGCTTTCTTCGCGCCTGATTTAACATCAGACATAGTTAAACGACCTCCATCAATCGAATCTTCCATTCCTACTCCTGTAAGCTGTTTGATACCCCCACGTACGACCAAACCGGCTTCGGGAGCGCCAAGGGCCGTTGCCGCGGCGGGAACCCCAGCGTCCAGTAGCTTCGACAGGATACCCGAGTCCTTGAGGAACCAAGCCCCCTTCTTAATACCGCTCCAGACGTTTCCCCAAAAGCCAGAGCCACTCAGAACAGAATGATAGGTCGCGGCTACCTCACCATGAGCCATCGCGAGGGTAAGACCCTTGCTAGCCCTTTTAGCTCGCATGAGCTTCTTGTAGTTCTCGGGGTGAAACATATGCTCAGGTCCACTCCCGAGCTGATCAGCTCGGAGGAGGATGGTCTTGCCAGCTAGGACCTTCTTCGCTTGAGCCGGTGATAGATCGAGTTTGAAAGCCTTGTACATCGGCTCTTATATTAAGCAAAGAGAGAAAAAAATAAATAATTTAGTCGAAATCGTCAATCTGGTGGCATTTAGTATATTTACGCGGATTGATATTATATCGGCAATAATATAAACCATGTCTAAGCGTTTCAAATCTCCAAATGGCCCCTTTCACATGCATTTCGACGGGCTGCATGCTCAGATCAAGTCCAAGCATGCTAAAACCCGAACCGTGCGCTCTCTACTTGTCTCACACCTCTTCGTTGAGCTCTGGCGTATCATAGAAAATGATAAATCATTTGATAAAACCATTTTCAATCAGCTATCAGAGAGCGAACGAGACTTCATGGCGTATGCCCTTAAGCGTTGCAAGATTGATTCGAGAGATTTCGATAAGGCTTATAACCTCAGTATTGGCCGTCATATAGATCGATTAAACATGATTCAGAGCGCGATGAAGATCGGCAATGATGCTCCTGAGCTGAAGACTGAAATGAAGCAAATTCTCGACAAACTGTACGATAAAGGAGTTTTCAGTCATCAATTCTACTCGCAGTTTAAGAAGTATCTTCACGATGCCTAGGCGTTCTCGTGAAGCGAAGCAGGCTCGACGTGTCGATCTATTTTGGCTTTCGTTTCTTTTGTTGCTTTTTGACAATTTCCTTCACGGTGATCTTCTCTAGCTGGCTTGTTAGCGTCTGAATGTTGGTTGGCTCATGGATGCGGGTAGCTGGTTTAAGTGGCTTGGTTGTTCCTGAGATTTCATGAGCCCCAGAGCCATCAATCTCCATCGGCGTTGCGGCTTGAGGCATCAGCGATCTCCGACGACGTTTCCTACGCATCATGTTTTTTATGAGTCCAAATATATATAATATCAACGATAAAAGATGAGCTATCCAATAATGTTAAACATTAACAATCAGATTTCGCAGAATCAGTTTAAATATACCTTTTCGAGGCCTGTAGATCTCTCTAAGCTTGAAGTCGCCCTTGGATCGATTAGCATTTTCTATTCATGGAAAGCTATCACCGCAGCACGAGGAAACAACAGCTTTAAGCTGATCTGGCCAACAGGAACCACAACCCAAACATTCACGATCACTCTGCCGGACGGGACATACGAGGCGTCTGACATCAATGCTTATCTACAATATTGGAGCACTCAGAATGGATGTACGCGATCAATAACACTACCGGTCAATATCTGTATTTCATCAGCTGTGCCGCGAATCCAAGCGCATATGCTATCCAATTCACGATGCAGCCCTACGTATCCGTGAGCGGCTACAAGCTCGCCTCGGGTGCTTTGCCAGTCAGCACGAGTGGATACACCCCGCAATTGCTAATCACTGATACGGGCGCTTCATCGTTTAGCGCGATCATTGGATTCGCACAGGGGGCGTATCCGAGTGCTCCACAGGCTTCTGTATATAGCTCCATGAGCAATTATACGCCAACCATAGATCCTGTACAGAGCGTTATCGTCGGACTGAGCAATCTCGACAACCCGCTCGCCAGCAACAATCAGGTTCTGCATAGCTTCACTGGTACCGGGGTTGGTTTTGGAGGGCTGATCAATACTTCGCAAGGCCAGGGAGTGATCTTCACTCCTATGCAGGGATCGACCAACGAAATAACCTTATCCTTATACGACCAAAACATGCTCCCCCTTAAACTTGTTGGCCCAAATCTGTGTGTCCGCCTTCTGGTAAGACGGCGTAAGAGCGACGCATTTAGTCTTTAAAGATCGCATACGTACTCTGTCAGGTTTTTATATATATTGCGCGTGATGATATCTATCCGCATGCTGCTCAAAGGCTCTTTGGTTATTGATTTATATAATGATATAAACTCCTTTATTGATATATCGCTCGGAAAGTCTCTGCAAATGATTTGCAGATCCCGCTGAGTCAATGTTTTGCCGAGGAATACCTCCTGAGCGTTGATTCGGACCATCTTTGCGATACCAAAGTAGCTCTGGCTGATGTAAATCGTACTCCAGCCCAGTTTGCGGCCTCTAATATATAGCTGGCCAATCTGAGCCTGAATGGCTTTTTTTCGAGCACGAGGTCGTCAAGGATTAGTAATTTCGAGGTCTCTTTATCGTATTCGTTGATGTCGATCATATCAGCATTTTCGCGTATCTCAACGCCGGGGAACTTATCTTTGATATGCCGGTATAGCGGTTCCATTTCTTTAGTGATGACTACAATGCGTGTAAAGCACTTGGAAAGCAATGCTATCAGATTCAACACTGTATTGCTTTTCCCGGCCCCTGAGGGAGTGGAGAATGTCGCTCGATACGGGAAATCGAAATGATCGTTTTTTGGAAAAGTTTTTAGCAGTTTTCGATCAATCGACTCGTAAAAATTATGAACGGGCATTTTATCCAAGGTTGTATATACAACCGATCTAAAATGTCTCAGCCTCCGATAATCCAAACAGATATTTTCAACCCGGCATTCTTCAAGGCCAATGGGGACTACCTAACAATGGCTACAGCAGATGGGAGGTACCTCCAACTTTCGGGGGGAATTCTCACGGGGTCTCTGAGTATAGCCGGAACCCTTACGGTCGGTGGCATACAGGTAGTGCCTCCCCCAAGCTACTGTCTCGGCATCACCGAGGGCTCAGCTGCGGCATCAAAGGCTTTAGTACTTAATTCAACGCCTGACGTATCAGGAATTAACGCTTTATCAGCAACAAGCCTCTCTGGCACACTACAGACCGCCTCTCAACCGAATGTCGCATCGCTTGGTACATTGATCAACATTGCTACGAGTGGTAGTCTAAACATGTCGGGCGTATCAATATCAAGCTCTGAAATTTCTGTACTGGACGGAGCTATTGCCGGTACGGCTGTGCCAACCAAGGCACTAATACTCAACGGAAGCTCAAGCATCTCGGGCATAGCATCTCTGTCGGCTACGAGTCTTACTGGTACGCTACAAACCGCGGCTCAGCCGAACATCACGAGCGTAGGAACGCTGGCGTCTCTAACGCTTAGTGGTGGCATCTCAGGAGTGACAACCATTTCAGCATCTGGTACTATCAATCTCAGCGGAATTGTAAATTTTAATAACTCAACCTACGCAGCATCACCACTTTCGGGCTCTCTCGTGGTCTCTGGAGGCGTTGGGATTCAGAAAAACATAGCAATAGGCGGCATCGCATCCGCTAGCAGTCAATAGGGGGCTCTAGGCGTTCAATATCAGTCTAGGGCTACTACATACACCGATACAAGCACAGCGGGTGGTGCTGCAGTAGCAAGCAGCGTCATATCATCGTACGGACAGCCTACCATCGCATCAACTAATTCAATAACTATTACTCGAGCTGCGACAATATACATCGAGAACGCCCCAGCTCAGGGTACAAATACTACGATAACTAATTCATATTCTCTTTGGGTTCCCACCGGGAAAGTATTACTCGGAGATAGTACATCCAGTAGCTCAACAACAACAGGAGCACTCGTCATCACTGGAGGAGTTGGCGTCGGCGGCCAACTGTCCGCAACATCGCTATCGGGTACAATCCAGACAGCGGCTCAGCCTAATATCACAAGCATCGGCACGCGAAGCAGTCTTACAGTGTCAGGAGGCCTGAGTGCATCAACACTAACCGGAACGCTTCAGACAGCCTCTCAACCCAACATCACCTCGATAGGTACACTAGCAAGTCTTAGCGTGTCTGGAGGCCTGAGTGCATCAACACTAACCGGAACGCTTCAGACAGCCTCTCAACCCAACATCACCTCGATGGGTACACTAGCAAGTCTTAGCGTGTCTGGAGGCCTGAGTGCATCAACACTAACCGGAACGCTTCAGACGGCTGCTCAACCCAACATCACGTCTCTGGGCGGCCTGACGAATTTAAACGTTCGTTCGGGTTCAACGACCGGCGAGGTCGCTAATATAAGCATGCCAGCTCAAGCGGCCGGATACAGTAGTTGGATAACAATCGGGAAGATCTCAAGCGGCAACGAAGGAGGGAGGATCGGGTACTACCATGATAGTACGTATGCCAATCAATACATTTACATCACCCATAATAACAACAGTCCTATCCTGACGATAGCCAATAACAGTTCAGTAGGCATAAATAATCTCAATCCCACATACGACCTAGACGTTACGGGTCAAGTTAGGATCACGAGAACGCTTCTATTTGCCGGGACTACAAGGACTATATCCAACGTTGCAGCCTATGGAGGAGGAACGATAACCACATCTGGGGATATCACGTGCGGAGGGTCTCTAAAGGGGTATTTAGGTTATGGGAATCAAAGCACGATTAGCACCGTCGGAGTGCTCACGGAAGTAGTTATCGGTAGTACCGGCGTGTATAATTCTCAAGAATACTTATTGATCAATGGCAATGGATCTAATTACCTCGATGGAGCTTACACTCGAATGTGCTCGTTTTACGGATCGAACGTGACTCCAGCATGGTTCCAAATAGAAGTACCAAACGGTAGCAAGACAGTCTCTACAAGCGCTACGTGGTTAGGAAACAATAGCGATACTGATCTCCGTTTTGGAACGAATAACAGTACATACGGTATTTGCCTCGGAGGCACGAACAGAGGCCGTTGGGGCTTCGGAACGACTTCTCCTGCGTATGGTGTCCATAACACTCTGACGGTGAGTACAACTCTCGACGCCGGTGGTACAGGCGTAGCTTAGTTCTTGAAATCAGGAGGGCTAGTATCCACTCTCGGCCCACTCAGCGCTATCCCGATCGGTATCGGTACAGTAGGAGCGCTCCTTGCCGGATCCGGTGTCTACACTACATCGGATGCACGGCTAAAGAAAGATTTGACTGAGCTGTGTGATGATGTATGCGATGCAATGCTTCAGATCCGCCCGCTGCTTTTCACATATAAATCAGACGATCAGAGCGTACCACTTCAACTCGGGCACAAGACCTTCTTCGAGCAAACATCTCACACTGCATCAATTTTACACCCAATGCGGATATGCATGTCGAAGATCCAGAGGTTGATACAGAGGGGATTCAGTACTCGGTAGACTACTCAAAGGTGGTTTGCTTGCTTCATAAGCTTGTCATCAAACAACAGAGGGAAATTGACGAGTTGAAATCACTTATCTCTGACCTACTATAATCATGAATAATGGCGAGCTGAAGAAAACGATCCTTTACCCTAGCGTGTTTAAAACCAACTCAATGCAGCTCATATTTGACGAAGACTCGGTTCGAATCAGATCTGTCGATATCATCGATGGGATTTTGTATTTTACAGTAGAGCTGGACGAATATAGCTTTTAATATAGCATGGGCTGTACGCCATCGAAATTGAGCTCCAATATGAGTAGCGAGAATCCAACTCAAACCATTGGATCAACCATTATGCATGCCGATCAGATCGTCGCTGTCGGCGATTCGGCATTCGTTCCGATCAGAGATCCTGAGACAGGCAAAGATGCGATTATGGAGATCCATGTAGCCGACAAAATTATTAGCATCTACCGAGGCATGGCTAGTAAAGCCGTTCGTTCTGGGATCAGTTAGAAAAGATGCCCCTCAAAATACCAGTCAGTTCATCTTTGTAAGCAACATATATTTCTTTGGTGCTTCTACCCTTTGGAGGCGGTTTAACGTTGTCAGCAAAATATCCTTCGCCTCTCGCCTTGTCGATAGCTGGTTGATATTTTTTATGTACTCATAAAGCTGTTTGCCATCCCAGTTGGGATTGCCGCTTTTCGTCTTAGGTTGAAGAGCGGCGATCCCCTTAAAAATATTTTTTTTCATAACTTTGAAGCGACTTTTGAACTCAGCCTCCTCCTTTAAAGCTTTAATAAAGTCATCGCTGAGATCGCTGTCTGATTTTTCGCCCTCAGTACGATAATTCTCGTTATCGCGGCCATCAAATAGATTACGCTTAGCTGATCGTTTTGATTTAGGCTTAGCATTATCGGAAGCTGATCGAGATCGTTTATCGCCAAGAATTTGCTTGGTCAGATATTCCTCTGCCGCCCTAGCTTCGGAAGCATTCATCATCCTATTCGCATTCACCTTATCGCTTCGAGCTGCCTTTTGGTAGTCATCCACATATCGTTTCGCGGCTT
This sequence comes from Phytophthora fragariaefolia, assembly GCA_030267785.1. Taxonomy (NCBI): domain Eukaryota; phylum Oomycota; class Peronosporomycetes; order Peronosporales; family Peronosporaceae; genus Phytophthora; species Phytophthora fragariaefolia. The sequence goes on along the minus strand of BSXT01002188.1, from coordinate 3,422 downwards.
TACGAGCACTTTTTTCAGCGTTGCAAAGTCCTTCGCTTTAAATTCGTTCATTCGCTCGGCATCAATGAAATGCTTTGTCGCTTGGTCGGTTTTGAAATATTCTACGCTCGAACGACGCGATCGCTTAGCTGTTGCCGGAGTCACTGGATCCGCGGATGCTTCCTGAGTCGAGATAGCCATAGTTGGTCCCTTCTCAACCCCGGGTCGGGACCTTTGGACCTTCTTAAGCACCCTATCGTAGTCGTAGTCGGGTGCCTTACCAACAGAGCCCATGTATAGCTGGGCGAGCTTGTCCGTAAGAGACTCGTCAGCCGCCTCTTGAGCGATTAGAGCTTTAAGCTTACGGCGCTGGACAAAATCGCTTCGAGCTTTCTGATCATAGTATTTATTATAGGCCCTTTGTTTGCTCTGATTATCGGAGAAGTAGCTACTTAGCGACATCTTAATATATTTACGGTCAGATATTTATATATATATTTTTTAAATCTGAGTAGCTCCTTGGCTGACCGTGCCCATAGCAGTGTCAGTAGTAGCAACAGCATCGCGCCAAATATGGTAATACACCGTGATGGCGTAGTTGCTGTTGTTCGTTCCGGAAAGGATAATGCTCTTGCTTGCACCATCCTCTGACGGAAGACGGCGGCCGATATCAACAGCTACAAAGCGGTATAGCGACTCCCATTGGCGCTGACTTAGCAGACATTCCTTTGAATCATCGTCTAATCCACCATCGACTCCAGAAGCCTGCATCTCCTGAACAAAGAGGTCGTACCCAAACGATACCGGGTTGTTCCAGATGGGAATGTTGCCAACGGTACATTGCAGCGATTTTAGACCAACAAATGGGCTCGTCGTGGCTGGTACAGTCGAGAACGGCGAACGGAAGGGGTTGATTGTGTCAGATACAGTCGATGCCGCGGTGGGGTTCGTAATTACAGGCTGAAGGAAGAGCTTCTTGGGATTGGCGATACCATTGGTCAAGGTGAACGTGAATGCTTGGTTGGCACCGACCGTGAACTTGTTCGTCATCCGTTCGAAGTAGCGGAAGCTCTTCTTCTGTACAAGGGCGTGGTCAGCAGTGGGGTTCGGCATGTAGGTCGGCACAAGGAGACGACAAAACGACTGGGAGGGCGACAAGCTCGTACCAGAGGTAAGGGTACCATCGATATCAGCCGTGACTGTAAGCGTAGAATTGCCAGGTACAGTCAATCCAGTAGCGGTTAGAACGCCACTATTACTCATAGCCGCAGTTGTTGTGGCGCTGGCAACGTTATAAAGAATAGGACATGTATTGCCGAATCTCATGTTCGTGGCGATGCTGGCAATATTGCCAGCGCTAACAACACCTGGTGACCCACCAGTCGTGATAGACGTCTGAGAACTGTTGTAGTTGAGATAGATGAAGCCCTTCGCGTTCTTGCTCATGGGCGTCTTCTTGAAGAAATCGCAGATGTCGGCAAGGCGAATCGTAGCGATATAGTGGGCCACGTAAAACGGAGCTCCTACAGCTACCCCACCAGCCGGAGCAACATACACGAGAGGCTTGGCTACGGCCTGAGCATTAGCGACCGAGCCAGCTACATCGTATGCAAGAGAGTTGGCCGAGGTGTTGATGGACGTGAATAGCGAACGCTCACGAGCTCCCGAGTTTGAATATGTATTAGCAAGGCCAAATTCGCCAAGGTTTGCAGTGGCTTGCATGAATTGGGCGGTAGGTAAGTTGTCTAGCCCCTGTGGGCAGTTAGTAGCAGGAGGATCGTACGAATCCAGAGCGAATGTGCTCGTCGGACCATACTTCTGTGCGTCTTGGAGCGACCACTCGGTTAGGGCCTTGAATATGGCATTCACATTTTCGTGGATTTGATTGGTTTGGACAGTCACCCCATCGATTACGACCGATACCGAGTCAATGAACTGCCAGGCACCGGCCTTCGGGACGAGCTGATCAATCGTGGCAGCCGCGGCCGAGGTAATGGACGAGCCACTACCATTCAAGATCTGGAGCTTTACGGGTAGCTGAATGACAGCCTCGGACCAGTTAACGAAAGCAGCCTGGGACGAGATCGAAGACAGATTAAGCTGGATCTGACCGGAGTATTGACCTGAGGTCGAGCTCGAGTCTTGAATGTACGTCCATTTCTTGCCAGAGAATAAAACCTCACCAGTAGCGGGCTCAACTGAGTGTTCGAATGCGGATAGATCGGAAGCGGAACTCATATTAATTATAGATTATATCTGAGCCAAATATGTGCCGTCCATCCAAAAAAATAATTAGCTCATCACGCGATTCGGATGCGGATCTTCTGAAATTAGCCAAGGCAATGCGTGCCAGGGTCGATCAAATCGTGTTTAAGCAATACCTCGATCCCTCAAAGGATTACTGTAACCTCAGCATGGGTACCCCCGTGATCGGGGGCACGCACTGGGTTTGCGTTAGTAATAAAGATAAGATATACTTCGATCCTCTGTGTTTGCCACCTCCGCGCGTTATTCCTCATAAATACAAGCAATACGGAATTAGGGTCCAAGACCACCGCTTCGGGCATTGCGGCGACTACGTTGATTTTTTCCTTTACTGTTTGCAGCACCACAAGCTGAGCGAGTTCAACCAAATGTTCAAGCATTTGCCAAAATTAATTTGATATCGGAGACTATTGTCTCAGCTAATAATATATATCATGTCATACACTCTCCAACGCGGCAAGCACGCTGGTTGTGCCATATACGACGTAATCAAGCGCGATCATGGCTACTGTAGGTGGTTCGCGGGGCGCGGTATGTTCGCGGAAGACACTCTCATCGGTCAGTTCCTCCGTCGAGAGTTTGACCTCGAGCGTTGCCCGTGCGGTAATGGCTATCTCCTGAAGACTCATGGCGATCATGCATGCACGAGGCGGCAATGATTGTTTATCTTTTTTTTGGGCTTGTCCGCGGTTGGGTGGTGAATGACATGGGTGATGACACGACTATTGTCATCTCACTTTCGATACTCACAGCCCCTCTCGCAGTAGTCTCAGTCGAATGTCTGATGATTGAAACGCGGCCGAGGACACGACTTTTGAGTGATGTCATGAGTAATGTCATTGCACTTTCGATACCTACTATCGCTCTCGATGTGTTCAGGTCAGTCAAAATATATTTTATGACATCACTCTCTCTTTTATTAATCATAGAAAATATATATAGATAGAGGGAGGGGGTATAGCTGAAAAAGATAGAAATTATAGGAGTTTTAGAGAAATGACATGTCACATGTCATTCGCGATCCCCATGCCTGATAATGAGTAGTAGAATGTCTGTAAGTATCGATATGCGTGTGTCATCACCCATGTCACAGTGGTGTCATCCATGTCATCCGTGTCATCGAATGACCTCTCTTTTTTTATCGCCCGGTTAGAGGACCTCTCGCAATTGATAAGATC
>BSXT01002187.1:0-10980 GCA_030267785.1 Phytophthora fragariaefolia | reverse complement strand
CGAGACTAGGAGACTGCTCAAAGGCGAACGCCGAGGGTGGTGGTCAGCGAAACAGTTCGATCGACGCAAGCGGATGCGCGCACTTGTGATGGGAGCAGTGAACGATTGGAGGACGAAGATTCTGCTTGACACGGGCGCTAATATCAGTGCGGTCAGCGAATCTTTCGCCCGGAAACTAAGACTACGACGAAGAGTGAGCCTGGACAAGAAGATCGACATCCAAGGGATTGCCAAGGATAAAGTCTACACCCAAGAACGGGCGAAGGTCAAGCTAACGCTCGGCTGGGAGCTGGTATACGAATTTGAAGTCTGGATAATGCCCCACTACACGGGGGGGTGGTGATTCTAGGAACGGATTTCATGATCCGAGCCGGTGTGAGGTTGGACCTTTTTCGGTCGACGATGATGAACCCAGAAGAGGTGGTGGTACCACGGATCAAGTCCCAAAGAGAGGTCGACGAACGGAGCTCGGCGAAACATGTGCCTGGGAGTCCAAATGACGCATTGGATGTACCATCTGGATCGGTCGTCGAATTTAAGCTGCAGCGAAACAGCCCAAGTTGGATCACACATGATTTATGGGTTCGGCGAACTAACAGTCTAGTACCCACGGTGCGATTCGACCGGTCGGGACGGCCATCGCGCGTCAAGGTGGCGAATGTCTCCAATCGCCGATTGTGGTGCCCGGCACACTTCATTTTTGTATGGTGGGTGCCCAATGACGACTTGCCGCTCGACGATGGATACGTGCAGATGCACACGAGGAAGTACCGAGACTGGCAAGTATTGGCGTTTGCAGCAGCCACCGATGGTCAATTATCGGATAAAGAGAGGCTACTGTATGAAGAATGGCTCGCGCAGCAACCTCCTGCGGTCGAGAGACGGCAGTATGCCGCGCCAGGAGGCGTAAGGTCTCGTCCTCTGGGCGCTCCACACGGACCGACCTGTGAAGAACAGTGGAAACAGCTCGACGAGCGAACGGGCACAGACGATGGGACAAAAAACGGGGTGATCGATGAAGTCTCGTCGAATCAAGCCGACAGCAGCATATCAGAGGAGGTCAACGCGTCAAGTTGCCCTTTAGACGCTGGGGAACATGAAGACCTCCCCCACGATAAGCACCGAACATGGGAACCAGGCGAAAATCAGTCGGCGAATGAAGGAATTAACGCGACGGGTAAGCCGGAAGATCAGGTCGAAGAAGTTAGACCTGCACAGTGACTGGAGGTGCTCCGACAGCAAGCCGCAGGCATGCGCGCGCTGAGTGCAAGACCCGAGTTGGTCCGAGGCACCTTTCTCGATGGAATGGGAGGCGTCACGGAACCGGTGTATGTCACAATAGCTGGTCTGTAGGAGATGGACGATGAAATCACAGATTCGACGACCGACGATCCGCTCGCCGACCTCCACCTCCGTTACGCGGCATCGGCTAACGCTCTAATGAATGATATGGATGGTGGAACCGGAGACGAATTCGAGTACGAGGGCAACGAGATACACTTCGAAGACTATGCCCATGAACTTGCCTTCCTACCAGACCTCACCGTTCCTGCCTCGACAATTCTAGACTATGATGCACCGAACGTGAAAAATCCAGCCCTAGACCCAATCGCTCAGCTCAAGCTCGTCGAGACCTTACGGTGACACGAATAGATCATGATCGCCAGCGTGAATGCGTTACCACCACCAGCTTACGGTGTGGTGTGTGACATCGATGTGCGATGCCATGTACCCATCAAGCAGAGGGCTCTGCGAATTCCGCTCAAGTTCCTGTGGAAACTGTACGAGCTATTAAACGGCTTATTGGAGGTAGGGCTTATCGCCTTCTCAAGCAGCCCTTGGGCCTCGCCGATCGTGATCATTATCAAGAAAAATGGGCAAGATATACGGTTGTGCATTGATTACAGGATGGTGAATGCGATTACTCTGATTATGGAATATGCTATGCCCTTGGTCGACGATCTTCTGACAGAAATGGAAAGCTACTTATGGTTCTGTTCTCTCGACGTGGCAAGCGGCTTCTGGGCGATCATGATGACGATGCGCGCTAGATGGGTGTCAGCGTTCGTGTGCGCACTTGGCCACTTTGAGTGGCAGCACATGCCGTTCGGCTTGATGAACGCGCCCATGATCTACCAGCGTATGATCGACAATACCCTGTGGGGCTATGTTCAGCCCAAAGGAGGCTGGGAGGCGTTCGCTCAGTGAATGAAGGACGCAGAAGCTAAAGCACTTGCTCTACGACAAGAATTTATGGTTATATCGCGAAGATCGCCGACCTCGGTTCGGCCAGCACTACAGACCAAGTACGAAGCCGATCACCGGGCGCTCGCCGAGCACGACCCGCTAATGGAACTGATAAACAGCCCGGCCGCTGATATATTCACGGTCGGCGAACCAGACCAATCAAAGTTGGTCCCGGTTTTCCATCGGCGACCATTCGTCGACGACATCTGTTTCGGTGGGGCTACGTTCGACGAGTGCCTCGAGACGCTCGACCGGCTCTTGGCAAGATTCGCCGAGTGTCAGATCAGCGTCAGCCTCACCGAGGGCGTATTCATGCAACATAAAGTGGATTCCTCTCACACGAAGTGACGAACGATGGTATCAGAGCAAACAGCAAGATGCTTGCGGCAATCGCCGAGCCCCCGTTCCCCTCATCAAAGAAAGGAATGCAGTCGTTCCTAGGAGCACTCAATTATTACGGGCGCTTCATACGAGGCTTGGTTGCATATGGAGCAGTGCTATACCAGCTAAAGGATGAAGACTTTGCCCCTGGGAGTGAACTCAGTGCTGCCCGCGGAGCGTTCACAGCACTGCGGCGGAAGGTCGCAGAGGCACCGATCCTACATCACTTTGATGGGGCCAAGGATGTGTACATCATGCTGTACGCCAACGAATGGGCACTGAGCAGTACGGTCATGCAGATGCATGACGAAATTCTCCACCCGGTACGATTTTGTGGCCGAGTTCTGAAGGAGTACGAGATAAACTACCATCCTGCAGAAATGGAGGTACTAGCTCTTCTCCGAGTGCTCAAGGTGTGCTACACGCTGTTGGCGGGGAAGACCCTGTATGTCTACACACGCTTCTCGACACTAGAATGGGTGTTCCAGTCCAAGTCGCCATTCGGGCGCTCGGTGCAATTTGCCGTGTTCCGGTCTCAATGGCACCTCAAGATCAATCGCGTCCGCGAGCGAGACATTGAGTTCGCCAAACTGCTACAATCGTCGATCACACCTTTTGTGTCGCTCGACGAAGCAGTGGCACTATTAGCTCCATCCTCAAAAGGTTCATCGACCGTACGAATGGCTCCACACCTGCTCTATGCTAGCGTTACACGCGACTACGACTGCTATGTACTATCCTTTGATGGGTCGGCGAAAACCGAATAGCACGGTGGACATGGAAGTTGTTCGTGGATCTTGTGGAAATTGCCGGCCTGGGACATCGTGATCGCTGCGAGCGCGAACCTTCCATCGACGAACAGTTAATATCGCTGAGTATACAGGCATGGACAACGGATTCAGGTCAGGATTGAACATGAGGTGACCGATTTAATTATCGTCGGCGATTCAAGGCTTATAATACAGTAATCGATGGGGGTGATGGCGTGCCGGAAGGAAACGCTTCAGCTTAAGCTGACGCAGCGCAAGGAACCCACAGCACAACTCAAGTCGACACGCTACCTGCATGTTGTCCGGGCATTCAACGCCGCGGCGAATTCGCTGGCAACCGAAGCATTGGGGAGCCAAGTCACCAAAGTTGTGCTCAGCGAATCAAGGAAAGCTGAACTCATGGCGCTCAACAAGATCCCAGTGCTCTATGTCGAAAAACAAACACTCGCCGAGACAGACCTACCAGCTCAACGAATGCAGCCAACCCCGCAAACCGAACCCCACGCCGTTGCTCAGACTACCGAAGAGCCTCAAGTGACTGCAGTAACTAGATGCCAATCTCACCGAGTGAGTTCACCGAGTCAACGAAGCACCGACCAATCAGCCGCGAGGCAGATAATGAAGTCGACGATCTACCAGCCGATCCAGAAAGTCCAATATCACCACAGGGAGGCACTCAGAGGTCGGTGAGGGAAGGAACTGGTAATCTTGAGACCACCCTCGACGAACCAGTGAGAGCCGACCCGATGGCGGCCAGCCAAAGAGAGGATCTCCAACAACAGTCCAGGCAGAACGAATCCGGCGAGTACGGGTTGCCCAAGATGAAGAACGGAGGTGGGCGGATTGAAAACATACGTCAGGAAACTATGTTTAATGTTATCTCTCTCTGGCTGTCAATTCCGTTCGTTTCTTCAATCTTTTTTGGTATCTGGATCTTCAGCGGTCTTCTCTGCTCGAAACACATACGCTTTTTCGATGTGACTCGGCTCTTGTATACTTGAGCGCCAAGTTGAGCTCTGGGTAGCCGCACACTCATCATTGATGACCAGGGTAGCATCTGGATCTTGGAATCTGTTTGCACGGTCGAGACTTCGTGACTTCAGACTCCATAGTGAACTCAAGTCATTACTTGGACTGGCGTCTTGGTCGACGGCATGCCTTACTTGGCACGTTCCTGGGGCTTGATGCATTGACCGAAAACTCCATGGGTACACCAGGTACTTGGGTTGCTCTTCGTTCAAGGTGTCGGGGGGCCTTTCGAGATGCACACCGGTTGGCCGTCTTGGGGTTCGTCACTTGGGTTGACATCTTGGCTACTTGAGTATCCAAAACAATCTTTCGGGATGATCAGCCGGTACGCAGCCTGGTCATGGGTCGGAGCACTTGGGTGTCGACTTGGAACTTGGGTTCGGAGGAACTAATTAGCTTCTCGAGCGTAGCCCCACTTGGGTAACTTGGGATCGTCTTGGGTAGCAGTGTAATGTCTTGGGATGCTTGAGTGGTGACCTTCTTGTGCATGGCGGGTTATCGAACGATAACCCGCATGGGTGTCTTGAACTGGTATCTAGAACACGTCAAGGCAGGCTGCCTCCCGGGATACATTCACCGGGGGCATTTGGCCCCTTCCAATGGGTACCTGCCGTCAAAGGAATCGGCGGTCGGACAGGGTGCTATAACGCCAACCCGAGATAGGCCTCTCTCGGGTAGGACACCTCCGTGCCTGGTGAGCCTTATCCGTGTCGGAACGTGAACCCAAGATCTTCAACCGGCTTTGCCCCCGAGCGCCCCGCTCTTGTGCCATCTTGCGCTACTCTCTTTCCACTCGAAACATCCAGATCTGGGGACCGGGCAGCTGCGACATGGCAACTCTTCGAAATTTCAAGTTGCCTCGCGTCAAGACACCTCTCGCTCAGTCTTAGCGCCTGTGTTCAAAAAGGCAACTCGTGGCACCACTTCGTACATGTCGCTGGCATGGGTGCTTCCGACCTCAAATGAGTGCGAGAGTTTTTCTTTCGCAGGCCAAACTGGTTTACTCTGACCTTCGGCAGAGTATGAACATCAACACCTTGGAAGTGCTCATGTTTCTCTTTTACAATAGGGATGCATGGGACGTAGGTACTGTTCAAGCAGTTCGGCGCAAAATGCGCATCTAAGCAGGAGCATAATTGCATTATTATTCAGACGTTTTTTTATAAGCAAATACATTTTATATGCCATATTGGGGGGCCCTGGCCAAAAGCGTGCTTCAAGTCTTGAGTTCACTTTCATATAATCCACGTTGTCTGTTTGCTAATTGTGTTCCCCAAACGCAACGGCGTAAAACGTGATTCTCTTGAATTTGTATGCGCCATTGGCTGGTTTTGTATAAAATCTATTGTGTTATCTTCTGCTTTTGGCCCATACAAGTGTGGTAATGCATCAGTGGCTCCTCGAAACATCTGTTGATATTTCTGGTGCATACGCGATACTCTCACGAAATTGAATGCGCCCCCCCCGCAGAAAAACCAACATAGCAATCGTTAGCGTTCGTTATACGAGTGATAGTGGTGATTCGGCATCTGCGGCTGATCAACTACGTCTTATTGATGGCATTGCTATTCCTACTGGAGTTTCTACGGTTTGCTCGAATTTCTTGCAAATCACTTGACCACATAAGTTGTCGCTTACGGCGCTGACGATTTTTGGCTGTGACGTCACCGATGGGTAGGTGTAGTAAATTGTCTCGAGCTTTGAGCGTGCTTGCTCTACCGTCGGGTGGTCAACCCAGATTGATTTTTCAATGGCCCAGGTTGGAACTTCCTCACCATACATCTGTAGTGTGAGAGTCTTCTGCGTTGTTTTAGTTTGCAAAATCTTGCCATTCCAGGATGCGCAATGGACCATAATCACCCGATGGCGTCCACAACACCAATGCTCCCACGCACGCTCTAAAGTCAGGGAACGGATAGCAAAGACAGCGCGAACTCGTGTCAAACAAGGATTTTGTGTACGCGACGTTGTGGTAGGAGCAGCGAAAACTTCTGGATTTGAGTGGTGCTCACTAGCATGTGGAGTTGAACCAGTCTCATTGAGAAGCTGTTGCTGAGACGAACATTGCAATTGAGCAGATCGTAAAAGTGCAACTAGCCCACACTAAGTCAGAGCGCGCGAAATGCTCGCATCAATGGCTTGAGGCGATAGCGAGTGCATCTACGAACTTAATTCATTTTTCATAAGCGAAACACAGTTGGTGCCACAGAGCTAACCGAAATCGTCAATTTGTTTAGCTCCTCCGCTCGATTTTCTATTGCAAGCAGCATATGAGGGGCCTTTTTTCAAAAGTATCATAAGCCTTTTTTAGGTTTTTCGCTAGAGGTCTCTAAAGTTGGGTGAGGTGAAATCGGATGATTTCTGCACTTCCAAGAAAAGAGCAAAAGAAAACGGCCCCTGACCCAGAGGATATCTAGACGATGGGGAAGCGACAGCGATCCGGGGGCGACCGCAGTCTCGACAGCGACAGCAACAGTGACTCGGGCATCATCGCTGCAAGAGGCGGCGCGCGAGGCGCATCCGACGACGACGACAGTAATGTCAGTAGCGGCTCGGCGTCCTGGCGCAGCATGTCTGCGCTAGATGAGTTGGTGGGCACTTTGTGATACTTTCAAATGAAGGCAGATCTTAAAAAATTTCCAGCGGCCAACTTAAATGTGATATTTGGTAAAGATCGGAAGTGCTTCAAGAGGTGCTGATAGCACCATTCGAAAGAGCAGTCTTTTAGAGCTTAAAACAATAGCAAAAACAAAATAAAAAAATCCGAGGCTTCTCGCCCCGACGCCGATTAGTTTTTTTTCGTATTTGACTTGTCGTAGTGCTGACAGCGTCAAAATGTAGCTCAGTCGCAGTATAGCTCGCTTGATTTTGCGGTTTAATCGATAATGATACTTTTGAAAAAAAGTCCCTCATATGAACATGAGGTGGCACGAGATACGGTCCGCAGGCGTCGCCGAGCGGCATGGTGTGTGGCTCTTTGCGCCTCTTTGGACAGCCACCCCAGCACTACAGATTCGTCTCAACTAGGTACGAGCATAACAGACAAGTTCTTGCTACATATGAATGTCTCATATGACTTGATGTGGTCCACTTCATATGTTGAAGTGCACAGGTAGAAAAGTAACGCTACATGACGTTTCTGAGCACCGCATCAACTCTGGCAGGCGCGATCCATCTCTTCGTCCATCCGTGCACCCATCACCAAGCTCGAGGTATGCGGTTCCGCAGGCTGAAGCAGCGTTACTTCAGTCGTTGAATGCGAGTTGGGGATTTCTGCGATGTTGCACCCGCCACGTCAGTCGCTCGCTCACTCTGCAATTTGCCGCCTCGGACGCAAGTGACCGCCGGAAGCGCGACACGATGCCGCGCATCGAGACGGAGGTCCGCCTGGACTTTAAGGATGTGCTCATCCGTCCCAAGCGCAGCACGCTCAAGAGCCGCGCGCAGGTGGACGTGCAGCGCGAGTTCCACTTCCGCAACTCCAAGCGCACGTGGTCGGGCGTGGTGCGTTGCTCCGTGTCTCCCCCTCCCCTGCGCTCTCCTGCTTGCTATCATACTCACCTGCTGCTCTGTGCCGTGCGCAGCCTGTGATCGCCGCCAACATGGACACGGTCGGTACCTTCGAGATGGCCGTGGAGCTGGCCCAGTTCCAGTTCATCACGTGCGTGCACAAGCACTACACGCCCGCGGACTGGGCGGCCTTCGCGGCCAAGCACCCTGACGTGCTCCCCACTGTAGCCGTGAGCGCGGGCTCGAGCGCCGCCGACCTGGAGCGCATCACGGCCGTGCTCAAGAGCCACCCGGACATCCGCTTCATCTGTCTGGACGTGGCCAACGGCTACTCGGAGGTCTTCGTGCAGGCCGTGCGCAACGTGCGCGCTGCCTTCCCCGAGCACACGATCATCGCCGGCAACGTCGTGACTGGCGAGATGGTGGAGGAGCTGCTGCTCTCGGGCGCCGACATCATCAAGGTCGGCATCGGCCCGGGCTCCGTGTGCACCACGCGCAAGCAGACGGGCGTGGGCTACCCGCAGCTCTCGGCTGTGCTCGAGTGCGCCGATGCAGCGCATGGACTGAACGGTCACGTCATCTCTGACGGCGGCTGCACGTGCCCTGGTGACGTGGCCAAAGCATTCGGCGCCGGGGCCGACTTTGTTATGCTCGGAGGCATGCTCGCTGGTCACGACGAGAGCGGCGGTGACAAGATCGAGATTAATGGTAATCTGTTCAAGAAGTTCTACGGCATGAGCTCGTCCGAGGCCATGAAGAAGCACAATGGCGGTGTCGCGGAATACCGGGCTTCGGAGGGCAAGAGTGTGACGGTCCCGTACCGCGGCGCCGTTGCCGAGACCTGCAAGGAGATTCTGGGCGGCGTGCGTTCGACCTGCACGTATGTGGGGGCTAGCAAGCTCAAGGAAATCAGCAAGGTAGTACAAGTCGAATATTGTGTGAAGGGATATGGTCTAACAATGTCGTTCCTCTGCATTTTTGTAGCGTACGACCTTTATCCGGGTGTCCCAGCAGCTGAACGAGGTGTTTGGTCGAGCTCCGAACGAGCAGGAGGAGCAAGTAGCGAAGAAACAGAAGACTGGCTGAGCGGAACCACAATTCTGGGATACTATGGTTACCGTGGTTGCTAGACATCTCGTTACTTGCAACTAGAAAAGTCATAACGCGTTAGACCGAAAGTTTGTTTGAAGCACAGTCAGGAGTTGTCTTCATGAGTGAGTGCAATATGATGCTTCGTAGAATTCTGCGACATCGAGTGAGTGCAATATGATGCTTCGTAGAATTCTGCGACATCGACCAGGCGCGGTGTCTGAAAAAAAAATCGGGTTGCAGCGCTCGCTTGCACAGACCAGGCCCGCCTAATGGGCAGGTGTTCGTGCCAGTGAGGCTCTCGCTCGTCCTCACCTATACGCCCCATACGCGTTCACGGAAGGATAAAGTTTTACTACGCAGCAGGTAGCGAATTGATACCACGGTATTGAATAAAATACTATGGTTTAATATAACTAGTGGCATATTACAGTAATTCTTTGCCATTTTTAGGCAATTTAGGCACTTTTAATAAGATTGACTCACTCCTTACACTTCATATTATATTCGTTTACAGGGGCTGGGCTATTCGGGCTCCATTGATTCAACCAACCGATCTCGGAAATTTTGGATGAAACGCGCAATATATAAAATCAAAAAATAATTGCTGAGGCATTAGATTAGATTTTATAGACTCCATCGAAAGCCTAACATTGCCCATGCCGTTCTCCAGCAACGGTATATGTGCCCTGTTCTTCTCAGAGAAGGAGAGCTGGTGATTTCATTGCACAACGTGGGGTACGACGTACGCTACAAGTCATGACTACACTAACTTGCTCACGCTCTTCAAGCCACACCAATCTCCCCACGAGGCGGACGCTCAAGAAGCCGCCAAAGCCCACAATTCGCTGAAGCTTTCGTGTGGCTGACACCCTCACCAGTGAATCTTTTGCTGGGTTGAGTGAATAATTATCGAGATACTCCCCTACCCATTCGTCGAGATAAAGCTCGCACGCCTTAACTGGTCTACACTTACTTACAACAAGCGAGTGAATGCTACCATGCTCGAAAAAGTAATGTTATTTTATTTATATTCGGTCGTTGTGGGACACATTTCTCGTAACACGAGATTCGTGGTGAACAGCACCATCATGGTCGTGAAAAAGGTTTGTGTGTTCCTGTGATCGAGTATGCATGCGGAGTATACCGGAACTGTACAGTTGTAGTTCTGTGTACGGTAGTTAGAGTAGTATAGTCACTCGATAACAGAGGGAAGTATCACCTTCGATGTTTCTCCTCCTCAATAGAGGTCTTTAGAGGAACCCACACACTTATCCAGGTGGTTTCACCCAGATGGGCAACCGTGTGGGTTACACAGCTATTTTCGATGAACCGTAAATTTGTGTCCATTTTCACACTTGGCCACTCGAGAATTAGCGGCAGCAAGATGGGCGCCATGATTCGCTTCAATGATGACAGCGATAAATAGCTAATGCGAGAGGTCATTGCTGCGAAGCGAAAACGCTTTTTGCATTTAGTTTGTGAGAGAGCGTTGAAGTTGAACGGGGCCTTAAGCAGTGCTTCGAAAATTCTGATGGTAATGGCCCTTTAATGTACATTATCCATTACCATTATTGAGGGAACGAAGGTATGAGGGACTTTCCCTAGGGGCATACAAAAGCCTAGTATAACTTCCCGTCGATATCTCGATTGCTAAGCTATAGAAACACTGATTCCTCGAGGACTAGCCTGCGTTGCGATGCTTCAGCGGAAGTCCTATCACTCCGCGTTTTGCAGTCAACAGCTCACAACTACTCTCCAAGCTGCCCGTTCCCCACCCGCCTCGCCCAACATGAGCTTCACTGTCTCGAACCGGGATCTGGTTGTGGTTTGTTTGCCCGGATAAGCGACTCGCAGTTCAAGTGCAAACTCTGCAATAGCGTCCGAACCCAGGCTCCTCGCAAGGGCTGCACCAAAGCTGCAGCACAAGGACGGGGTGACGTTGCGTGATGTG
>BSXT01002186.1:0-12717 GCA_030267785.1 Phytophthora fragariaefolia | reverse complement strand
CCGCTGTCTTCTGCCTGTCTTGTGGTCTTGGTCTGCTCTCCTGGTGCCCCTCACGCGGTACCTCGCTGCCTCCTTGCGATCTTCTCCGTGTCAGGGTTGCTCGTTGAGGGTGGCGACCCCCTGGGGAGCTCTGCTGGCAACCCTCTTCTGGTCGGTTACTGTTCGGATGCGTCTTCTCATCGCTCTGCCTTCACGTCATAGTCCTTCTCTGTGGGGGACTCCAAGAAGGTTTCACCTTCTTACTCCGGATTATTAACAGGCGATCCAGTTAAGAGGGGGAAAATCAAAAACACAATAAATGCGGAAATCGTCCAATTCCGACGATATTTTGGTAGTAATACGAGTAGAATTTTTGAGGCCAAACGCTGCGTTTGGCCTCAAAAATTCTGTGCGTTTAACGCACCAAGCGCGGATTTCGTAGCTGCACTCGTCGCGCCAAGGTAAAGGCATGCAACCTGTACAGTGCCATAGAGACGCTGTTTGAAGCATTTGTAGGGATTCGGAGGGCATATTTGTACTGGCACAATGAAATGATACACGGCTTTTACATTTTGGATCATAACTTCACTTCTGGACGTCGCGAAGTGGCCAGGCCCACACCAAATAAATGGTTGGTTCCTGAGCATCATATATTAGCTACTCGCGAGCTCTGGGTCCCATTAGCTAAAGTGTCATGGCGCACAGAACCCACCAGGAGAAGCTGCTCATCTTGCAAGCTCACAAGTATTTTTGTGGCTGAAGCGAGCTTGCAACGCGACCCCCTGTATCGGGATGTTCGTAAACGAGTAGCCACTTGCCTTAACGTGTCGGAGATAATGGTCGCGTGCGTGGTGGCGCAGTGGAACAAGCACGGTGAAGCTTCATTCACAGCTCCTCGGGCGAAGCGAGGTTGCCCTCCTCCGTCTAACGTTGTCAACTTGCACGCCTATATCACCGGGAGCGTAATCTTTTGAAAATCCCGACGACATCCAAGGCTGGATTATAAGGTATCACAGGCATTTCAATACCGCGGGTCATTGATCTTTTGATATCGATGTAGGTAGGATATAAAGTTTGAAGTATATCCCAGTTGGCAGGATCGATAGGTAGCTGGCTCCACAGCTCTGTACAGCAGCTGGGGAGTGCATAGCCTCGATATTTTTACTTTTCCCAGCGAGAAAGGTTTTTCGCTGAAGTATAGCATTGGAACGAGAGCACGTAGAAAATAAAGAAAACATGCATTTAACAGAGGAGACACGGTCCTTTTCGATGGTGCGCCATTTACTAAAATCGGCTGAGTAGAACCGGATTTATGGCCGCGCAAAACTTGGTGTATCATTTCATCCTGCCAGTACGATAGACATTTTATAGTTGTACATAAAATGCGAGGGTGTACACCTCTTCACAAGGGAGAATTCCTCCGAGGCGCAGATTAGAATATTCAAAAGGCCGGTGCGCTACATGGGGATGGAGCCGTTCCAAACCTTCCCCCCATATCATCGTGGTCGTCTTGGTGTGCCTGCCCGGGACCATCGGCGAGCTGCGCTTCGGTTTGCACATTATCGTACTCTGCAAACCCGTGATAGCAACGCGAAAGTGGAGGAAAGACGGGGCAATATCAGACCACTCTACGTGTACCTCGTCGTTTCCCGAAGTTTAGACATGCAACTCATTCACGCCAAGGGCAATCAGTCGGAGACGCTGCGTTCGCGCGCTCATGCCCAGATATAAGCTGCCTTCACTTGAAAACTGACTGCATCCTCATAGGTTTGAAATAGCGATCTACATGTATCTGATGGTGCTAATATCACGACCTTAAAATAAAGACAGCAATTAGTTGGCTCTGCAATTTCCCCCATTTTTGACTCCTTTTCCCTCATCTTAACTGGATCGCCTGTAAAAAAAGGCATCTAGAGTCACTTCTAACCCGCCGCCAAGTGTGCAATACTAGCCCAGGAGAAGCAGCAAGTGTATTGTGCCTATCAGGGTTCTTACTTCCGAAAAAAACAAGTTCGCGCCAACTAACCCGTCACTTCTCCGAACAAATCGTAACCGGGATGCACCAAGCTACGTGCTGATACTGTGCCGACATTTCTAGCGATATAATTAGTTTAGAACTGGTTTTGACGACTTTGTGGCCTTTGGCTCATTTGCGCCGACAAGTACATGTACAGCTGGGGGGAGGACATGTACGACGACTTCTTTCAGGCGTGCACGACGCTAACGAACTTCTACGCCGGGTTTTACCCGCTTCGTACAATCAACGGCGAGGAGTACCGACAACGCCAGAACAGGTTGACGCGAAAAGCAGAAGAAGGGAGGCGCCTCTCTCAAGAGCGCTACCGCGAGTGCCGGCGCCTTCGCCAGCGAATGTCACTAGACGACCGCTGCGATAGTGACAGATCAGACGACGATGTCGGTCAAACGCAACTGCAGTGTAGTTCGCGAGAGAAGCAGCTCGGTCGAAAAGGTTGATGATTTTACTAAGTGACTTTGCAAATTCGAATGTTGCCTGTCTATCGTGTGTCAAAGCATGTATTCGTGTGCTTTGAGCTGTTTATTGCCCACTACTTTGAAGTATTACATAACGTGCGAGCTGCACAGCAACTGTGGTGCGCTTTCCAGAACTGGATTTTGTACTGGCAAGATGGATCTCTTGGTGTGAGAAAAAAGACTCAAGGCATCAGGTACCTATGTTAAATTTCTTTGGTCGTGCTACTCAAAATGATCAGTTGAAATAGTTAAACACCTTTAAGTATCAATATTTGGGCCCCTCGTATTACTATTAAGTATATATATGTAGAGGATAGAGGTCGGCATTGACCCTTTCGTTCCTCCCATACAACGTCTATTTAAAGCTCACCTACAAACATCATTTTAATCGAGGAAAAGGATACGTTAGGTAACCTTCTCTGATATGCTATATAGCGGGTAAATCCAGCTGAAACGGGTGATTTCAATCGTTACGCAAGTTTTTCGCCTGGCTATGTGCCCGATGGTACTTAAAGTAAGTATTATTTTACATCCAGGATGCTGATTCGCTGACATTATCGGCAAAGACTTAAATAGCACAGTTGCAACACAAAAATCGCACGAATGCGAGTACCGTCGAGAACACACACCACATAAAGACGCGGCGTGATGACGTTGTTGCGGTACTCCGTAGCCCAAGCACCAGTTTGATTGTGGCAGCGATAGCGAAACTTGCCCTCCACCAGCGCGTCACATCGCTTCTTCGGTCAGGTAGGCAGCCTCGACGTACACACACCGCTCGCAGCCCCGCCTCTCAGCCTCCGCCAGAATCTAGCCCATGTGCATGACTAACATCACTTCCACCGCTAACTAGATGACAGCGTTCAGCAACTTTGAGGACGTATGCGTATGTGCTGTCTAGCGTACATAAGACCAAAGTTGCCTCAGCTCGGCTTGAAGCCCACGGAGGTGGGGCCAGTGCTCGACTTGGGGTGGGTCGTTTACAAGATGTTTGACACCCGAGATCTGCTATCATGCTGCACCAACGTTATCGTACAAGCAGTCAATGTATTGATTGAACGATGCAGTAGTTCTTTTAGCTATTGAACTTTCAGTGTTAACTTTTTATTAATCGAAAGCTGTGAACTTCATGAGCGATATATGAAGATATAACAAGTGCTTTGTTGAACAAAGCCATTCACCATTCGTCATGAGATGTTGATCGGTCACCTCTCGTGAGTTACCGTGCGTGGGTACAATATCTACTTTTGGGTTCAGCGGCTTTTCGTGCTAACAAATCTAGAATGAGTTGGCCTCATACAATTGCCAATACATTTGGTCTTCACCGCCAGCCCTAAAGAGATCTACACTTCACCCACCCCAGTTACTTTGAGACGTTCAAAAGCTTCTGGAGAAGATATGGATCAAGCCTGTGCAGCGGAGAGCGCTGCACGAAGTCGTCGAACTACGCGCCAATCACGTGGTGAACTAGACGATGAGCGTTCTTCTCCTGCTGGTACGACGTGACATGCAGCGACCTCGTTATGTTTGCCAATACTTATGCCAACTTTCGCTCGCAGGTGACCGGACAATTTTCACTGAGGTGTGGCGTAATTTGCGGCGCCAAGGGTGGTCTGCTAAGCCGCCATTGCGACGGAGTTTGGATATTCACTACCGATATGTTCGTCCTGGTGGGAATCCTGTGAAGAAGATCGTGTTCCTGCCGCCGTAGTGCTATTTATACAGTAGGCGTATACGGGGACAGGGCAGTTGCAGTTCTGTATACGACAGTTGGAGTATAACGCCGTTGTAAGAAGCGAGGGTTGTCACCTTCGAGGTTTTCTCCTCCTCAATCCTAAAGTTGCTCAGTGGGAAAGAAGCATTTGTTGCGTTGTGTCCCTGTCAACAAGCGCTGCCTTAGATCAGACACAAACCTGCGCATCGTGCCAGGTTATGAGCCCAAGACCTACATCGTTACCGGCTACGTTCGTGGAGCGTTTTGCAATGTCTGGGTCAAGTGTTGCGTCAACTGCAACAAATAGTTCAATTACTACGACGAGCAGTGGTGGCGGTCTGTCATCCTGGAGTGAGTGGAGTAAGTAGGAGCTCTACGTCAGTGAATTTGAATACTACTGCTGCAACAACTGTGAGCGGTGTCGCTAGTGGAGGTTTCACGTTCTTCAATGTGGCTGGAAGTGGTGCTGTGCTGACAAGTGGTATTGGTACAATTCCAAGCGTGGCTTCGGTGGCGACGGCACCAGCAACGATTGCTGCATCTGCTAATGTGACACAAGTGTGGCCGACAATCCCTGCCGTACTTCCACCGGTAGCACCGAGTGCAGGGGCATTTTCTGCAACTCAATTAATGATACCACAATATTCGGGTGGAGGTTTTGGAATAAAGCTGGATAACGTTCGCGGAAATTCTTTTGAGCAATGTGGCTCAGACTCATCGAGAAGTAGTCCGGCAATTCTCCAAACACTATGACCCAGGATTTCAACGAAATACAACATCCTCGGCTCAAGTGATGAATGCGCTACGGACAGAGTCAGAACTTGATGAACGAAGTGATGAACCATCAGGAGGCCAATATATCTTTTCTGCGCAGTCGGCCAAGGGTTCACGAGGTAAACAGCAAGACCAGCGGTCAGACAAAAACAAAAAGCGTGGAAACGGGAGATATAAGAGCAAAGGCAAAACGAATCGCGGCGGATCTGCGGGAAACCAAGGTGGAAAGAAAAATAATGGTGAAAATCCCCGTGAATGCTGGAACTGCCACAAGACTGGACACATTCAGACTAATTGTCCATCGCCACGGCGAAAGGATGATGAAACCGATTCCGCTCTTCCTGAGCGGAAGCGGTTCCAGAATAAGAAAACTAGCGGGAAATCTGATGGGAATGCAAGGCATGTTGATATGCTTTCGCATCAAGACTCTAATTCGGAGATAATTGCAACGCAGAGTGCAATAAGTAATTCGGTTGAATGGATACTAGACTCTGCAAGCGATTGTCACGTGTGCACCAATAAAGCCTTGCTTTCAAATCTACGGCAAGACGATGGGCCGTTAGTATTTGATTGGGAAGGTAAGCCGTCGAGAAGTCGTGGGCAGGTTGGAGATCCGGAGCTTCGCGTAAGAAATGAGAACCAACCGGATACGACTGCGTTACTGCAACTCTCAACGGTTATTTACACTGCCACCGGGACAAGTAATTTACTCAGCTTAGATAAGTTGGAAAAAATATGGTTGGGAATTTATCAAAGTTGAGAAAGCAAAGCTGGGCGTGGCTGAGGAAAGGAAGTGTACTGCTCAAGTTGATGAAGACTCGCGGTCGTTATCGACTACAATCCACAGCATCTCCGGTTGTTCAAGTGGAAGCTGCCGCACAAACAAGACTTGGTGATGAACGAGCACTGGTTAGGTTGCATGCGCGACTTGGCCATCTTAATTATGGAGCTATGCAACAAATGGTAAGAGATGAAACGGTGGATGGATTAGAGCTGAGTGGTAGTGTGAACGCACCATCGGAGCGGTGCTGGACATGTGTGCAATCGAAAATGAAGCGTATGTCCTACAAAAGGGTGCATACAGCTCGGTCGACCATACCGTACCAGAAGCTCATGTCTGACATGTGTGACGTGGGTGATTTGACTACAACGGCTATAAGAAATTTTGGCTTGTGCAAGATGAAGCGACCCGATATGTGTGGGTGTTTCTTATGAAAAGAAATAAAGAAGCTTACGACGTAGTCACAAAACATGTTGCGTGGCTTATTGCACAGGTACACAAAATTGAAGTATTTGGGGCGGATCAAGGTCCTGAGTTAGTGAATACGAAGTTTGAAGCGTATCTTCGTGAGCGTGGTATTAGCCTGATCACTACCAACACGTACAGTCCAGAAGAAAACGGGCTAGTTGAGCGTATGCATGGAATTGTGCTATCCCGAATACGAAGTCTGCTGACTACGGTAGATATGCCTGAACTATTATGGGGTGAAGCATTCCAATTCGCGGTTGAGATGTTGAACGTCAGCCCAAGTAGTGCACTTGCGGGTGAAACACCATACACTCGACGTTTCGGTGAGCGGCCGGATATCTCAACGGTGCGAACGTGGGGTTGCTTGGTTTATGTCTTCACACAGAAAAGGTTGAGCAGAACAAGCTGGAGAATCGCGGCAAACCATATACCTTTTTAGGCTATGCAAAGCGATCCATTAGCTATCGATTGTTGGATTTAAGAACGGGAGATATCAAAGAGTTGAGAACGGTTCAGTTTGCAGAAGATTGGACAGTAGATCGCAGTTATGTGGAAAAGCTTCTACTCAATCGATACTTACGTGGTAAGTACATACTCCCGGCGAATATTCCTTACGTGCGTTTGGATAAACTGACATCTCCTAGTCCGACAACAACGCTCGGATCACAAAATGATGATGAGCATCGTAATAAACGTCATTGCAGTCAAGATCTCCGAGCTCACATCGTGGTTGATGCTCCGCCAGCTACGGGGGCATCGGTATTACCGAGTGTTCCTATTAGTGGAGTGTTGAGCATGAATCCGACGAGAACAGCTGAGGCTGATGCTCGGCCGTCGCGTGCGCGCGGACAGCGAGAGTATGTTCCTAGTCAGATTCCAAGAAACATTGATGGAGGAGGCGGCGCAGAAGGTGGCGAGGACCTGTCTAACCGCAGTTGTTCTGCACCGAGTGAATGTAACGGGGACCTGTCTAACCGCAGGGATTCCGTGCATTCAAGCAATCCGCTAGCTCTCAGTGATTTTGATGAAGATGACATGGATCAGAGTTGGAGTGATGCCAATGATGAGGCGACTGATGCTGTGATAGCGAATGGTGATCCGGTGGAGGGCACACTTCGCTCAGTGGGAGTGGGGAAGGAGCGAGACGATGAAGAAGATATTGAATTAGGTGCATCGTTTCGAAGGTCGACTCGGATTAGAAGACCGAATGTGCGACTAAGTGACTATAATGTTGACATTCCGGCAAGTCTAGTGATACAATCTGTGAATGAATTACTTGAACCGACATGAGTGCCAGAAGCTTTAAGTGCTCCTGATGCATTGAAGTGGATCGAAGCGCTTGACACAGAGTATCAGGAACAGATTCGAAATCATGTGTGGGATTTAGTGGATAGACCACCATGAGAAAAGGTTTTGAAGAACAAGTTAGTCTTCGTTAAGAAGAGGAACGCGAAAGGCGAAATAGTTCGCTATCGTGCGCGAATAACTGTAAAAGGTTGCCAACAAGAGTTTGGAGTTAACTTCTGGGAGACCTACGCTCCGGTATCAAAAATTGAATCAGTGAGAGCCATCCTACTTCTTGCACTTTATCTCGGATTAAACTGCAGGCAAGTTGATTTTGTTACGGCATTTTTGAACGGACCTATTGGCGAGGCTGATATATACATGGAGCAGCCATATTACTTTGACAACGGATCTGGACGTGTTTGCAAACTGCGACGGAGCCTATATGGCTTACGACAAGCGCCGCGCATTTGGTATCAAGTGCTTGACAAATACTTGAGAAAGTGCGGGTTCAACAGAACCAAAATGGACGCGGGTGTCTATGTCAGGACAGCGGGAGCGAACAAAGTTTTCATAACTGTCTATGTGGACGATCTTCTAATTGTTGGAGCGGATCCCAACATCGAGGAGGTGGTTGCAGAACTGAAAAAAGAGTTTAAAATCAAAGACTTAGGCAACGTAAAGAACCTGCTCGGGATGGAGATCACGTACGTGCGAGGCCGCATGCTGACAATCTCTCAGAAGGGCTACTGTGAAAAAGTACTTAAGAGATTTAAAATGGACAAATGTAAGCCGGTGCCTACTCCGCAGGTGAAAGGTAATTTGCCTCGGCCTGGAGTTCCTGAGGTTGAACCAGTGTGCGTAAATGCAGATCCTGATTTGGACTATCGACAAATTGTTGGGTCTTTGCAGTATCTAGCGCAATGTTCGCGGCCAGATATCGCAAATGCCGTGCGAACCTTAGGAAAATTCATGAACTGTTATACCCAAGAGCACCATGTCCTAGCCAAGCGAGTCTTACGTTACTTGAGAGGTACTACAGACTACGGACTTGTATGGACAGTGTCCGACAAGGTGCCAGACTTCCAAGTAGCAGCGTACGTAGACGCATCGAGAAGATCTTTGAAAGAAGTGAAAGTTGAAGCCTATGCAGACGCGGATCTTGGAAATGAAAAAGACGACCGCCGTTCTGTCACTGGATTTGTATTACAACTTAATGGGTGTACGTACGCATATGCAAACAGCGCTTGGTTACAGATGACACTTGCAGTGCCGAGTTTGTGGCAGCTGCAGAAGCGAATCAAATTCTACTTGCTGGTTACAGCTAAAGATGTCAAGTATTTATCTCGAAATGTTGTATAAAGGGTTAGTGATATATCGCATACTCTGTTTATAGGAAACTCTCGTACATCGCGTTGGTAGCTATCATTGTTATACAGACGAGTTCCATCGGAGGCTGAGGGTCTACTGGGGTGAGGTACCTAGCGTTCGTTAGTATGATGATCTCCTAACTCATCACAGGATAGATACTACAGTACTTGAGTCAAATCCCGATTGTTGCGGCAATCCTCCATCGCGGGTTTGTTTTCTCAGCTGCTATTTCAAGATATAGCATTCTTGCGCCAGTGAGCCTCGAATCCTTCGAAAAAACGACAGGTATAGAAGCGGGCTAAACAGCTGTCAGCAACTCAGATATGAGCTCTGGCTTCTAAATAACAACCTGACATAGAACGACAAGCTTTATAGATCCACAACGTATCCTCCAGCTGCTACCATCAGTTTTTTTATATTTAGAACTCAATATTACTAGCCATGTAAAAAACAGTTGCGTATGGACCGCCATTGTCAATACTAACAGTAGGATCAACTTTCACCACTCTGTACTGTATCACAGCAACATTAACAAATGCACAATTGCGTGTGTTGTATATCCGTACTACCGGTCGACGCCGCGCTAATTCTTTGCCGGGCTAGTCTCATAGCATAGGTATCGCAGCACCACATCACAACAACTGTTCATCGGGCTAGATGTTCGACCGACACTCCATTCCTGCCTTGGTGCTCAGACAACGTCGGCGTAACCACGCCTGACGGTACATCGGACAGCATACTGGTCGACCAGAGCTTAGGTCGGGCTTCATCAGACAGGGCACGTCAGCGGTGGGGTCGTACGTGTGCCCGTCGGCGGAGGAGTCGTGCAGGAGCTTGGTCACAGGAGCCGTCTAGCTAGGATTGTGCCAACCGGCATGGTATTGAATCGCCGGTCGTCTTGGATACGAATATATGTGACTGGTAGGCCGCAAATTGAAGAATGATCGAACTGGGAATTTGGACCGCGCTTCCGTGACGCGTTGGACAGCACCATGGATGCGATCGGCATCAGACCAATCAAATTCATTTGCTAGCATCTCGCGTCACTTGATTGGCGGAACTGACCGGAAACCGAACCTGGGGGCGAAAATCAACAACTTCAAGTTGCTTGAGCGCGTGAAACACCAACTTCAAGTTTCTTGAGCTACCACAAGGAGATAATTAACTCCAAACAGAAGACGATCGGAAAGTTCAACTCCAGGAGGAGAACAACCTTCAGTCAAGAGAATATACAGTCCTATCACACAGTAGTCATTCGATTGGATCTAGGGGTGACCACACACAACCTCTCAGAAACGCAGTTAATATGAAATGGGACCTCCAGAAGGAGCGTCCACAATTGGAATATGAAATAGGACAGGTCACTTCGGAGCGCGCGCCGCTAGATCACCGCCTAATTGGACTTAGCCTTGTTGGAGAGTTCCACGGCGGTAGTCGCGGTCACGACGTGCCCAAGCGCAGGTCTCACAGCTTAGGGCACCGGCAGGGTTGGTTCCTCCGGCCAAGGCTTGTTCCTCTCACTGCTTGACAGTGCTCCTGATTCCTAGGAACCCGAAGACACTTGCGCCCTTCTTGCCTTCTTGGCAAATTGAACTCTCTGATTATCTAGTCTGTTAGGCCATCTACCTACAATATCTCTGAAAGCAGTCTCTTTTATCTTGGTTTCATTATGGTCGGAAGTGGCGTAATCATGGCGTCCGTCTGGCGGGCGACAGGGGGGCAGTCGGTGCGCAGCAAATCCCGGCTGGTGGTCTTGGTCGGTCGTTAACATCTTGGCTTGACTATACTTGGAATCTGGAAGGACCGTCTGGGTACAAATCAGGTAAGCAATCCCTTGATGACGGGTCATCCTTCCAGAAGTAGAGTCCGGATTGCTGCGTCCGGACGACTTCGTCCGGAGCCCGGGGCTCCAACTTATGGGGTTTATCTTGGACAGTATACCCATCGTCAGGAAGGGCATCAAATCTCCTCCTTCCGGACACCATCTTGGCTTCCCTATGAACTTGTGGCCTTGCTCGTTACACGCTCGATGATCTCTACCGCCAAGGCCCTTTCTGGACCCGTCGCAGGCAGGGTTAGAGGGGCGGACAAAATTTGTGAAGCCGCTTCGTGTCATCGACCAGTATGCTGACCGATGTACCGCCAGGCGTGGTTACGCCGGCGTTGTCTGAGCACCCAGCAAAGGAATGGCGTGTCAGGCGGACCACTAGTCAGAAAGACGCTTGCCATAACCAAGCTCCTGCGCGATGCAACCGCCGACGGGCACACATACGACCCCACCGCTGATGTGACCTGGCTGATGAACCCCGACCTAAGCTCTGGTCGACCAGTATGCTGTCCGATGTACCGCCAGGTGTGGTTACGCCGGCGCTGTCTGAGCACCGAGACAGGCATGGCGTGTCGGGCGGACCGCTAGCCGGACGAACAGCTCTTGTCATCAATGTAGTTCTGAGATATCTATGCTAATGAGGCTGGCCCGGCAAAGCACTGTTGCAGTTTAGCCCTGTTAGTAGCGAACTTAAAGTTCACAACTAAAAGTGCCCCTGGATCGATTTATGTAAAATCACTAAAGATCGATAGCAGTTTGTAGGTTCGCATATAATGACTAAATCGCATGAAAATTTTGCTAAAGAATTGAAACCGTCGATGAATTGTACCTCTGCTCAGAAAATACCGCACATATGTATCCGTACACGGCTTTGCTCATACATCATACCCTTCTAAAACCGATAGATTGAATTTTCCGCATCTTCATGCCGATCGGTAGGAGATCTGCGCCATTTCGCAATTGTCAGCTCCTCACACACACACACCCTCAACCCACAATGCGGCGAGCAGCGAACGCCGAGAAGCAAGAACTGTGGGAGACGCTCTTGTGACGTAAGGACGACACTTAAGGCCTAGTTCTAACCGCGCGCCATGGTGCCATGCCATGCCATAGGGCTAGGTCACACATTGTATGGCACTTCGGTCAGGACCAAACACATTCCGCGCCATGTCAGCGTATCAACAACACGATGACGTATCCTAACCCACAGTGGGAACATGTGCTTCGGCTTCATGACGTGCTGAGTGCTGTTGAGATGGCATCATTGTAGTTACACCGGTAGATAGCGTTTATGCATGCAGGAGCTTCTGAAGCCGACTTCACTTGGATAGGAGAACGTTTGCAACACTGGCTTGTCGGCGGTAATATTTTTCTCGTGCTTAACTTCATGCTCATCATTGCGTTGGTTGTTGCCAGCTCCTGTTACCGTAGTTCCACATCTGTGGCATAATGAATAAATGGTTGGTGCACGTACGGCAGCTACGGGCTGTACGATTGCTTTGTGCCGTAGCCTACGGCACGAAGCAAACGTACATTTAGCCTCACTTCTCGATTTCTGCAGTGCGACCAAGAGCAAGATGGTCCTGAGGCCCAGCGCGATTGGCAAGAGCGCGCCGCCCGGTGATCTGGCAGAAATTGCCGATGCAGACACACCAGTATCTGCGAACGGGACGGTTAAGGAAGCAGGCGGAATTACGCCACCGACGTCCGACGACTACGGGACCTGGACGGTGGAACAACTGCGAAAAGAGTGCACGAGTCGGAAACTGCGTCTGAGCCGTAAAACCTCTTCTGCTGAT
The DNA here is from genome assembly GCA_030267785.1 of Phytophthora fragariaefolia. Taxonomy (NCBI): domain Eukaryota; phylum Oomycota; class Peronosporomycetes; order Peronosporales; family Peronosporaceae; genus Phytophthora; species Phytophthora fragariaefolia. Next base: position 226 of record BSXT01002186.1, on the reverse strand, counting down.
CGTGTCAAGCATCTTACCGAGTTCGACGCTGTCCACCTAGCTATAGTTGGCACTGTGATGGGATCCCAAACACCCGGAGGTGCTGATGGTCAACCCTTGTCTAAGCACTGCATTTTTCGTCTGGTGAACGTTCTGTTCTCTGATGTATTTGCTGCACGCTTTGCGGAAACTGGCAACACACCTACAAGGCAGCAGTTAGATGTTAGTGACGTCAACGCAACTTCGT
>BSXT01002185.1:0-10797 GCA_030267785.1 Phytophthora fragariaefolia | reverse complement strand
GATTGCCGGCATGGTAGTAGAACCACTACCCGGGGCAGTCACCGTGACGGTGTTTATGGAGGGGCTGCGGACGGGCGTGGCCCGGACGGAAGTCTTCCGCACCTACCCTACCTCTTTTGAAGAGGCCGTAAACGTGGCATTGAATGCCGAGTTCAATTTTAAGTCGTCTCGACTTGGATGGAACGCGTCATACGCTAATCCATCGTTGGGCCCCGAGCCCATGGACCTCAGCTACGCTGAGGATGAAGAAGCTGGGCTTCTTGCTGCGGAGCAGCTCAGAGGCATCCGTCGATGCTTTGTGTGCGGCGAGACGCGCCATCTACGGGCCGGTTGCCCTGTGCGTAACCGCGGCCAGGCCTCTTTGAGCAAAAGTCCCGCTTCGGGCCAGAACGCAGGTTCGTTTCAGGGAAACGAGAAGTCCCAGTAGGCGCGGGGCAGCCTGCTGGGGAAGAACTAAGTTCTGTCGAGCCTCATGGAGGTGGAGGTCAGCAGGGCTTAGCCCCGAAGAGAGCAGCGCTCTCTAACACGGAACGTGTTTGCAAGCCTGGCTTGCTAGTCGTCCAAGCGACTGTCAAAGGCTTTGAGAAGACGTGGACGATTTTAATCGACTCGGGTGCGTCGAGTCACTACGCCCGACGCTCCACGATGGAAGGAAGTGAGCTGTATGCTGAGGCGCTTAGAGCGCGTGACCGTGACATAGTCAATGTCCGTCTCGCGACGGGCACCCGTGTTACTGTGCCTAAGATCCCTGTGGACTTAGGCGTGAAATTCCTAGACTTCGATAGCGTGGAACGCTGTTTGGTCGTGGACCTTGATGCGAGATATGATCTCATCCTTGGTATGGCGTGGCTGGAGCGCTATGAACCATGGATCGATTGGAGGTCGAAGACCGTGGGTGCTACGCACTTCTCTCCGTGCGGAGCTTTGGACAGGAACTTCCTGGGCGACAGTAGCCTGGGCGCTTGCTTCCTGGGCCCGTCGTTCAGCTTCGTGGATCCGTCGTTCGGCTTCGTCCAGCTTGCGCTTGGACTCAGCCTCTTGTTCGTCGAGCTTGTCCGTCGAGGTCTTGCTCTCTAGCCTGGCCAACGTCTCGTGTACGTTGTGCAAGGTGTTCACGGTAAGTTCTGCCGTGCCCGACATGGTAGACGCACGTGAACGTCCAGTCCGGAGTGACACGCTCGTCCGTTCTGATCGACTTGATCGTCGTAACGGGGATCACCGCTTCGTGGATCGCTTGGACGAATGCCGATGATTGCGAGAACTTCGGTGGGAATACAATCCCATACTTCCAGAGTCCGAGTCACTCGACGACGAACTTCGGCCGGAATCACGATGTTCCTGCGCGTCCTGGTAGTGCGAGTTCTGGACACCTGAGCACTAGACGTCGACACAGACCTCGCCATCTCGACGTCGTCTTGGTCGACCTCGGCCTTCTCTTCTGCCTTCGTTCAGGAATGGTCTCTTGCGTGACGTAGAAACCCATCTCGCCACCTCCAACGACACTTCCAGAAGCCTGGGCGGACATCACCATCGGCCCATACCCAGCGTAATGCATGTGTGACGCAGCACTATACCCGAGCGCAGCCGACGAAGATCCCGATGAACCGTTCCTGGATGCATACGAGCCGGAAGTGGTGCCGACGAGCGACGACCCATCCGTCGTGCCGATTTGACTCGGAAGTGTGTCAGCGTCCTGACTGCTGGACGTGCGGGCATTCTGAATGGACTTCATTCTGGACGAACTCGACGACGTAAGCACCGAAGGCAGCGATGTGAGCAGGTCTTCACGGGGCGGGTGATACTGCCGACGCTTGGAATTTGGCTCGCCCGTCGAGGATCCCTCGCTGCTCCGGACCGGACGCAGACCAGTCATGCGTAGGCATAGAACATAATTCCGGCCTAAAAGATCGAACTCGTGGTCCGTCATGAGTATGGCTCCTTTCGTGTCTTCCGCGTGGTATTCCAAGATAGGCGGTCGTTCAGATATCTCTTGTACGTCCAGACTTGGAACGATCTTGAACTTCGCGCCGACCACCAACTGTCGCCACTCGATCTGCTCAACGGCTAGAAGTCGCAACATGTTCCTGACCGATTCTCGGACAGAGTTGACCATGACTCTAGACGCCGCCGTTCTGAACCATTCGGGAATCAAGTTGTCAAACTGGAACCCAGCCTCCATGAGCAACGTCTGAAGAATCGCAACGCATTCTCGGGCCGTACACAATTCGACCGGAACCTGAACAGCCGTGAGGTCTCGTGCGAGAGCCAAGTCTCGCCGGCTCAAGTTCAACTCGGTAATCCAGGACTGAACAGGGTCGTTCAGGGTTGTCCGATCGTCCAGGAACTTGGACACTTCAAGCATAGCCGACAGCCAAGGCAACAAAGTCTGGATGGTTTCTGACCAGACGTACTCCACGCTAGGCGGGTACACACGTTCAGACCGAACTTGCTCCCAACGCGACACTTCTCGAGCCACGTATGCCTTCGCCGCCTGTTCGCTCCGCCGCGGGTCCGAGGCCACGACATCGTGCGACCCTGGACGTACATCCAGATCCGGCGACGACGACGACAGCCTGGACACGATCACTTGAGCAGTCTCTGTCGATACTTCCGCCTTGGACTTCAGGTGCGAAGACACGTTCAGGTCCTCAAGCACGTGAAGCGAGGCCGCTCAGATGCTGGAATGTGGAGGGCATCAGCGTACAGCCGACCAAGAATCAACAGCATCCGCCCGGAAATGGGTACGTGCTCTTGCTCAGCGTACATCACCATTTTGACGAGACATGAGTACAGTACCACCATGGAGGCGCGAGGCATCGTCTTGCGGCAGCGAAGCGATTAGCTTGAGAGAGCTCTCCTTGTCGAGGATCCTCTTCACGGATGACTTGCCCGGCGCTTTTTCCAGATTGAACTTCTCCCGAGATCATTCTCCTAGCACGGCAATACTCCACTAAGGCTCCCGGGTGTGCATTGCACAGAGATCGAGCCGCTGCTGTTTAGTGAGGCGCATTCTTGTGCACGGTGCTCCTGAATTTCCCGTCAAGATTCAAGCCCCCTGGCCAATGACAGCAGTCACTATTCAGGGGGACTGGACTATGACAGTACTTCAAGCCTTCGTCTCTACAATTACATAGTATTGAACTTTATAGGTTATAGGATGACACCCGTTCCTTATTCACACCCCCATCTGTATACTGCGTTTCTCATAGCCTCTGGCCATAGACTCCGAGACAGGCCAAAATGTTCCATCATGGCCTTAGTCATTTCCACCAGAGATTGGTGCGTCCGCTTGCGAAGATTTAACTGTGAGCTCTTTGGTCCTACCTGGATGTGCTCGATGCCGCGCGAGTTGTACCACGCCTCCATGGCTTCATTCACGAACTCGCCGCCCTTGTCTGTGAGCACCTGCTTCACCGTGTATGTGATCACTCTCTTGATCATCCTGCCAGCTTGGCACTCAGCCCACAGCACGTACTCCTTCAGGTAGTTGTTCACTGCCTCGCTCGACTGGTCCATCAGCATGTGCACCATGACAAACCGAGAGTAGACATCCATTATTACCGGTACAGCCTCAAACCGACTTCCATTCCCTTTGCCTGGGACCAGTAGGTCTGCGTATACCACTTGGTTCGGCTCTTTGGTAGCTCGATCCAATTTCTTGCGATGCTTTTTCATCTTTTGCTTGCCTACGTGGCACGCGTCACACGTCCCTTTGACGCTGTGTTAGCATCATGCCCTGGACGAGCTCCTTGTCCACCATAGTCTTTAGATACTGCGGGCAAATGTGCCCCACGCGTTCGTGCCATTGTTTCAATGCAATGTCCCTACTCCTTCTGCAATCGTGTAGTTGGCCAGAGGTTGGTCCTCTGGTCCCACGGCTGCATACCTAGAAGTACTTGACGCCTGGAATCCCCATGTAGCCTCGTGCAGTTTGACTACAACGACTCGCCTTCCTTCCCAAGATATCACGAAGCTCCGAGTCGCTTGGTCAAAGTCGAACTCGAACCCCTGCTCGTACTCCAATCCCGGCGCGAACAGTCCATACTCCACGTCTGGTACATAGAAGACGTCATCTATGTACATAGTCACATCCTCTCAGTTCACTTCGTTCACTAGGGCCACCGTGCCCACACCTGCAATCCGTGAAATGATGCTTGGCGATAGCCCTCGAATATTTCTTGCGCTTGCTGTGTTTTCTGTGAATGTTATAAACTGAGAACGAGCTCCAGTGACATGCGAGTTAGATGCTGTGTCGAAGTACCACCACGAACGGCCAGCCTCCATGGTATCCATGGTTTCTTGATGATCGGCTTCTTGGATCAATTCAGTGCCCTCTGCCTCTTGATCATCCCTAGGATCGTCTCCTCGAGCCCCCTCCGTCCTTGTGAGCATCGTAATGCCCGTCACCACGCCTGCCGCAATGATCTCCTCGTCACTTAGCGCCACAACCGGTGACGTGTGGTCATCCTGGCGAAGAGTGCATTTTCCCCGCGGGACTCGCTTTGCTTCGTCACCACTCTGCTTCTTCGCTTTGTCTGGATAACCTGCCTTCAGGTGGTCGGTGCTGCCGCACACGAAACACGATCGAGACTTTCCTTGTCCTTTCGAACTTGCACTCTCGTATCCACCCTTGCCTTGTCCTCCTCCACCACTCTTGTTCTGCTGACCAGAATGCTGCTTAGCACCATACGACCGATGCCACTGCTCGTCGGCCTGGTTGGCCTTGTCAAAGGTCACCGCCATGGCCACCACCTTCTCCGGTGTGTCCACGCAGTCCATCCCAGCGTCCACAAAAACCTCGCAAGCGGTCAAATCGCTCGTTGGAGGGGAGTGACGACACCAACATTCCACTGAATACTGCATCGTCCACAGTCATGCCGACTGTCTTGCGTCTTCCCTTGAGTCTACACATGTAGTTGAGGTGCCCCTCCATCTTGCCGTTCTGCGTGCACTTGGCGGTCTCCAGCTGTGCATACATCTGCCGCTTTGTCATAGCCCTGGTTTGATCTTTGGCTGTACTCTCGTACCGGTCACACAGGTACTTCCACATGGTGAACCCGTCCTCCATGTCCATGAGCAGCTGGTCCATGTCCGTGCATACGGACGAGAATATCAATCCTGTAGGTCCAACTGCCGGCACTCTGCTGTGTGGTGTAGCGGGATCAGCAAAATCTGCGAAATTGCTGGATCCAACTTCCCAACTTTGCCCGAACACCGACTACGGAGGGGGCCCCCTATGATCCGTGATCTGTGCTGAACTAGGTCACCTTGTGTACCCGTCGGTAGGGCTGGATCTGCTCCTCTGGTAACTGGTGAAGCGCTCAAGTGTTGAAGAGTGAATGTCTTGGCGAGACTTGGGGATCTTGGCAAGTAGGGTGGAAATCCTCACACTACTCGCGGTATAATGCCCAGATCCAGTGGTTTCCGATTTGGATCTGGGGGGGGGTCGTGGGTCCAATACTCTGGATCTGGATCCGGCCCTGGGTTGCCTTGTAGGGTGTCCCTTGCCTTTGCGTGTCTTGCTTTCTTGTGCTTGCTGCTTCCTATAGCGGGATCTTGGGTCTTGAGAAGGGAAGGATCTCCCGGCCAAGCAGTAAATTCCGGTAAATCAATATTATGCACTTAGACTATGGATCACTAGTAGGTTGGATCTGGCCAATATATTATCCAGATATTATACCCGACACTAGATCTCCACTAGACTACCTTCGAACACCTTGGGGACCAATATAATTCCCGATTCCAGGCGAAGAGGAAGGCGCTTGCGATGTCCAAGGCAAATTCGGTTCTGATTTATAGTTATGTCCTATACCATCCTATATCCTATCATCCCATCTCATCTTGCATCCAATCGGGCTTCAAACGCTTCCTCTTCCCTTGCTAAGTCGTCCATGTCGTATGCATCATGTTGTAGAGGCCCGATCCAGCCGCCAAGCTCCAGATCCACTTATTACATCCTAGATCCACCATTTCATTTAGACCCCCCAGTCGCCTGGATCTAAATCTAGAGCCCTTCGACCTTGTTTCGCCACACGTCCGTACCCATCCATCCGAGCTTTGCGTTCAGACCCGTCTAATTCTAGACCCCAATCCACTGAAGGTCTAGATCCAATTTTATCCGTGGATCTAGACTTCTGACCACTTGGATCTAGAACCTGCCCCTGTCATCCGTCCTCGATTCATCACTGGTACGCCTGATAAGCTTGTCAGCTTCCTTCCACCTATCAGCTTTCGTCTAAGCACAGTCAGCACTTGGATCCAGGCCATTCGTTACTATTATGAACCAATGACATGGTCTGGATCCATCGGCGCCAATCTCGGAAAGTACCGCTTCTCCACAGCTGCAACGTCGTGAAGCTCGCGTTGTGCTTGATCTGCTGGGTCATTTCCTTGTACAGATCTGGATCCTTCTTTCTGACAGCTATTTCCATTAGTTTCTTGTAGTATGGAAAATTGTGTCCGTTCCAGCGGATCGGTCGTTTGGTGTTCTCAGAGACCTCAACCTCCCAGGATGCATCCGTAATTGGGCTAATAACCGTATTTGGAATCGGATCCTTGGGGTCGCTTCAGGACTTGAAGGTAAAATGAAGACTGAATTAGTTAGAGCACTAGTAGATCCTCCTGATCTGCCTAGCACTTCGGGTCCAAGCTCACTAAGATCTGTTTTGCATCGTCCCAGCCCCTTCCCACCTGATCCCGGCCGGTGGGCCAAGACATGTCTTGAACTTCACCATGGGCCGGGGCTTCAGCCTTGTATATGTATTCCAACAGTAGCTTCTCAAGTGTTTTGTCGACAAGAATCCTGGCTTGTGTACTGACCTTCAGACTCAGATGGTAGATTTTGTAGGGGAATTGTTGTTTGTGGAGCGTTGCTGCGGATTATGGGCTACAATCAACACCTTCTCGGGTTATATTGTGCGCGTTCTAAGCATTGATCGTACCAAGGTCAGTGTAGTGGGCTTACTTAGCTCACTACTTTAGCTTACACGTGTGCGCGACGTGTAGGAGGAAGCGTAGGTTTATTTATATTAGATTAAGTATACTTAACCTTGTAAGTATAGTTAACCTAAATAACGATGTATTAATAACCCTTTTTGGTAGAAATGAGAACTGAATTTGAATGTTAACTTTGGTCTTGCCTCCTAAAACTGATATCTATAAGGGAAGATCTGCCAACGAGTGGTTGGCACAATATCTGTCCTAATGCATGCTCCTTATTGGCAGATATCTGCTGCTTTCTGCCAATAGTAGTGCTTCCTACTATGAATGGTGGCCACACTGCATGTGGCCCACCTGAATGTATCCATTAGTGGGTGTTGCACTAATGTGGACGTTGTCCGAATGTGTATCCCCGCTACAGTCAGCAAATGCTGCTTGTTGGACAGTATAGAAATTATAACAGTATCACTATTGCGGTTGCTCGAGTGAATTCGGAAGACATTGTGAACTACACCTGGTGCGGACTTTGTGAGATATTTGGCAATGGCACCGATATTCATCCATAACGAACACCGCATACTGAATCGATTTAATACTTCTACATTGAATTAATCATATCCCGTATGCTGGTTTGTGTGCTGGTTTTGGACGGAAACTAGTTTCTGTATGCTGATTTTGGACTTTTCTCTGCATCATGATCACCACGAATTGATCTATATCCCGCTGGGCGAGGAAAGGGACATACCAAATAAACTCGTTCTTTAAGTACGATACAAACCGAACCTGTTTAACCCCGAGAACTAGGTTCTCGAGGTTAAACAGATTCTCTAAAATTCCGGAGATTCCGTCGGTGCTAGAATCAAACCTACTTTACAGTTACCTTCACCAGATTATGAAGGTGTTTAACAATTTGTCATCTTCATTCCAAATTATCACTACTGGTCACAGACTTTGTTTTTGAGCAGTCATAACTGCTTCATAAGGTTGGACATTGAAGAAAAACTTCTGGACATTACTACGTAGAGCTTCTCCGCCTTGCTTTGTAGCATATGCCACGGTGTACGCCTCCAGGGTCTTGTAGTATGGATCCGCCCACCCCCTTTTGAAAATCTCTTTCCATGACTCCACGTTTGGTCCCACGTATTCCCCGAAAAGCCATGGTTTCTGATTTTTTTCCAGGAATCTCTGGAAAATAGTATTCTGCAGTCTTTCTGCAAGACGCCTTACCTCCGGATCCGATTCAGAAGTGTCCTTGATCAATTGGAATAGTCCTGCGTAATGTGCTTCAAACTCTGAGCCACTCTTGGGCAGCATATTCACCATATTTTCCTCAGAGATTGACTTGGTCTTCGAAGTGAATCGATCTCGTATTAGTACGGATTTGTGCGCCATCATGGAGAGAGAGCGACGCAAATTGTGTTGTTGTCTGAGGTCGAGACGACTTTCCGGATCAAAAATGGTAGGTGTTGTGCCGTTGATCCCCACAAGGAAGAGTGCCAACACAATAGCGCGACAGAAACGCATGATGTTGCTCGATTCTGTCTCTTTTGGCGAATTGTCAAATGAGGTGTGTGAGTGCCACTCACTTCGCGTATTACCAGGCATAGAGTAAAGTATTGTACATGTAAAACACACACCATACACATGCATCGACGAACCGTGCAGAAGTCCCGCAAGATTTACGAGAAAGGGACTAATAAATGTATTGAGTTAGTGAAGTATTGTGCTTGGCAGATCTATTAATAAATCGTTGTTTTAGCAAATCATTAGCCCATCCTTGAGTTATGCAGCTATAATAAGTTGTGTTATTAATACGCCCATGTCGTTGAATGGCTGGAGTAAAACCGACAATACCATGGTCGGGATCAGTCTAACTCTTTCTGTCACTGTCCCGTACGTTTTCCGACACTTGGAAAATAGCTACCCGACTTTAATCGAGAGGTAGACCTGCAGTTTGTCTGGAATTGACAATGACATGACAATGCTGTCACTAAAAAACGAGTTTGTATACGTAGTTGAGTAGTGTAAGGGACAGGAAGTAGTTAGCGACTTCCTCAGAACTGAAGCTATCTGTACCGTGTCTGTCTGTTGGGTCGGGCCATGAAAACGTTTGTGGTTTCGCTGTGCGAAGCTTGTTAGTGCTGGCCGCAAGCCACCTATTTGGCTTGGTGGTATGTGAGTGGTGGTGGATGAATGACTTAGTTTTAGCTTCGAGTTGTTTACAGCTGGGATCAATTCTAATGATTTGCTCGTTGGTTTAGAACTCATATCTGCATGACAAAATTCGTGCAAGGCACAGAGGTGCTTAGTTAATAATTACTCTAATGCGGCGAAGGAACAAAACTCGAATGTACCCAGCAATTCCTGATCGTTTCTGCGTAACTGCGTTCCAAGCGTGCGATATATTTTGATGAACGTGGCATGGCAGCATGCATGCAGAATGTGACTGCAGTGTCTAATATTCATTGTGGGCCTTTTATTTACCCTGCAATATAGCAACTTGCATGCACAGGTATCTCCCCGTTAAATATTTAATAGCTATGTACATGTATTGTGACTTTCTTGTATTTTGGCCAATCTGATCTCAAAAGGTAGGTCCTTAGCTTAGAGGGGTAGGTTTATAGGCCCGATTTGCATGACCCCCACAAGCGAATTATTAATACAGATTTCCCCGGCAATAGGAGAAAGGTCGGACCAACAAAGTCTGCGAAGCTAACAAAAAATACAGAGGACACAAAGAACGGCCAAAGTACTGTATCAGTAAATATCTTATAGCAGCGAATGCGCCGCATTGCCATTGCTTCAGAGGGGCGAGGAACGATACCGGAGTACAGTTTTGTATAGATACTCTTCATCGTTATCCTGTAGAGCGTTGATTGAGCAGGTGGTCTGGGCAGATCAAATGCCCTCATCGTCCATTCCGATAGAGCAATCAAATTCGTACACTTCGCACCCGCCATCTTGCATATTAGCACCTTTTGGCCTAGAGTAAGCCTCAGACGCTTCGCTGATTGCAGGTTCGTGGGCTTGGGTTGCGACGGCATGGCTGCTAATTAACGAATGTAGAGCGATAGCACCCACACATACCATCACTGCAATAAATAATGTGCACTGTGAGCCTTTCATTTATCGTTGCCATCTAGCAACTTGCATGCGAGCACGTTTCCCACGATACCTCCTGCACTAACGTGTTTCAGTACGACACGTCTGAAGCGTGGCACATCACCAGCAAATCCCTTGCACGGGCACATTCTTTGTCCGAGGTGAATAGCTGGTCGCAGTTCTCTTATTGCCGGGGAATTCTGTAGTTTGATTGGGATCCATATGTAATGCCCCGGAGGTCCTTCAGAAGACCTCAGACATAGGCTAAAGAGTACCTTTTTAGGATTTACGGACCGAATGGCTTTCGTAAGAGCACTCCTCCTACGTAGGACCCTAAATCGGAGGGCATTTTGGCAGAAAGGCATAATATATCTAACTCAGTGCATCGTGTCGAGTCAACAGTACGTACACTCGGCGACAAGTTAGATCGGCCACCCACATTGGGGGCCGTATCTCGCTCATTTTTACGAGTTAGCCGACGCTATTTAGATATGTTTGAGCCTTTAGTAGTCGTAATAAGGGACTTGTGCTAACGCGCGCGATGTCACAGTCTATAATGTAGCTAGCATACAAGGTGGTGGTTTTGGCACTGCGCCAGGTTAAATCGGTCACGTGAGTAATACAAAAATAAAGTATAAAAAGTGATTGAAAATCAGTAGTGTGTCTTGTTGCCTTTCTTATCCAGCACCTCTACGCATCTACGAGGCATAGACTCGATGAGTGAAACAAGCATAGCGATAGGAATAGATTCCCACG
>BSXT01002183.1:0-11881 GCA_030267785.1 Phytophthora fragariaefolia | reverse complement strand
AAGTGATGAGAGAGAACAAACTGTATGCCAACCTCAAGAAGTGTGTATTCTGCGCACCGGAGATCCCGGTGCTCGGCTGTTACGTGAGCAAGAATGGAGTACGCGCTGACCCAGAGAAGGTTTCGTCTATTTGCTCGTGGCGTACACCCACAACCCCCACTGAGCTTCGTCAGTGGCTGGGCCTCGCGAACTATCTACACAAGTACACGAAAGCCTACACTGGGTTGATCCGGCCATTATAGTCGCTGTTGAAGAAAGACGCCACATTGTATTGGCGCCCCGAGCATCAAACCGCATTCGATTTGGTGAAGAAGAGCTTGGCGTCCGCGCCAATACTGATGCTCCCGGACGACTAAAAGCATTTCCACGTTGTGTGTGACGCTAGCGATTTCGCTATCGGGTGCGCACTCATGCAATTCGACGATGAAGGCCATGAGCGAGTCATGAGCTACCAGTCACGACAAATGAAGCCGGCCAAGCGCAACTACCCCGTCCACGACAGGGAACTCATTGCGATGCGCTATGCTCTAATCAAGTTCAGGGTGTATCTGCTGGGCGAGCATACCTTTACCGTATACACGGATCATGCATCGCTGCGGACAGCGATGAAGTCGCCTCATCTATCCCAGCGTATGGCGCGCTGGTTGTCGTTCTTCACCGAGTACAACTTCGTCGTGCACTATAAGCCGGGTAAGAAAAACAGCCTCGCCGTCGCACTGTCCCGGTGTCCCGATTACGATCCTCGCGATGTGCTGGGTCGTCAAGTGATTGACGACGAAGATGACAGTGATGAACACTGCGCAGTGTGCGCGGCGTCAGGTATAAACCTGACATCTGTTTCGCCGGAGATGGATTTGCGCGATGAGATCGCCGTGGCGTACGCAGATGACGCGGTCTACGCCAACATCTTGGCGTACCTCCGCTCTCCCAGCGACGAGACAATGGGAGCACTCTCGCGCAATACGCGCAACCAGATTGACCGCTACCATCTCGACGGTGAACTGCTGTGCTACAATATCGATCGTTTCGATGCTCCGCGAGTCGTCGTGCCCAACGACGACGATCTACGGGCTCGTATCATTCACGAGTTTCACGACAGCCCCATGGGCGCGCAATTGGGCCGCGAGAAGACCTTCGCGGCAGTGTCCCGCGAGTTTTACTGTCCCCGTATGCATAAGTTGATTCGCAAGTGGGTCCACAATTGTGAGACCCGCCAACGGGTGAAGCCGTCCAAGTCATCACAAGCGCCCCTGCACCCACTGCCTATCGCAACTGAGGCTTGGCGCTCAGTTTCCATGGACTTTGTCTTCGGTCTTCCTCCCGATGCCGACGGACGGAACGGCGTCTTGGTCTTCGTAGATCGATTCACAAAGATGATGCATCTCACCCCTGTGAGCGATACGGTCACCGCGGCTGAGACCGCGGTGCACTTCGTCGATTGTGTGTTCCGCCATCATGGCTTACCCGAGTCGATCGTCTGCGATCGTGATCCGCGGTTCACGTCCGCGTTCTGGACCGCCCTCTTTCAGCTTCTGGGGACGAAGCTGTCGATGTCGACGGCGGCCCATCCGGAGACGGATGGCCAGGCCGAGCGTGTTAACAGAGTCCTCGAAGATGTCCTTCGAAGTTTCGCGACTTCCTTTACGAGTTGGGGCAAGTTTTTACCGCTTGCCGAGTTTGCGCTCAACAACGCGGAACACGCGTCGACTGGGGTAACTCCGTTCTTTGCGAACAACGCGCGGCACCCGCGCGTCCCAGCTCTCCTTCGTGTGGGCCATCCCACGGTGCCTGGTACCTCCACTCAGGGTGGGGATGATGATGATGATAATGGTGTTGACGATGTCGTGACGAGTGGAGATCACGGTGCATGCGGTCTCCCGCTCCATGGCGAAGAAAGCCCTCGCAGCGCCGAACTCCGCGGCGTCCTCTCTCGCAGGACTGCGCGCACTCTGATTGACCCCGGCAACACTGGTACTCCAATTGCTGCGAACTATACGCCGAAGCCCCCGGCGTGCCAAGTCGGTAACTCCGCTGTTTCGGCGTTCGTCCAGCGCCGCGAGTCGATCGCTCGTTTTGTCCGCGATGCACTTAAAGATGCAGTTGATAAGCACAAGGAAAACGCGGACAAGCACGGACGTAAGAACATGGCTACATAAACGATAGGAGAACAAGTCCTCATGTCCACCGACAGCATCCGCTCTTCGGCAGTAACCAATCTTGGCGCGAGTAAGCACGCACCTCGTTTTATTGGTCCTTTCAGAGTCATGAAGGTTAACGAAGCGGTATACACGTTGGATATTCCTACGTCGTTACGATTACACCCGATGTTCTACGTCGGGCGACTTAAGAAGTACTACCCCGCTACTGTCCCGTCTGCGACGGATCCTCCGGCGTCGACGCCGGAGCGTAGAGTGAACGCCACTCCCGACGCGCCGCTCACGTCGCCGACTGCCGCGGCTGTGCCCCCGTCCTCGGCGCCCCGAAGACATGTCGCTCCAACTCCCGAGTCCGCGCCAGCAACTCCCGATTTGACTGGCGCGCCGCTTCAAGATCCCTTATAACCTGTGCGACCTGAGCCGTCGCCGCCTCAGTCTCTGCCTGATCGCCCAGAGCTCGATTCGTTGCAGCATCGACATCCCCCTGGATCATCCAGGCGTGCGCGCTATCGCCGCGAACCTCCCCCGCCGATTGTTGACTCGGCGGGCCAGGCATGCTGGATCGTGGATCTTCTCGTGGGGCACGAGGATCCCCCTCGTGCAACGTCTCGTACTCGCGCACGTACGAGCTCTCCATCAACGCGCGGGATTCCTCCCGCGCGGCGTTACCGAGTGCGCTGGCTTGGATATCCGCCTGAAGAAGATACGTGGGAACTACGTTCAGTACTCCTCCGGGATGTCCCGGATGTGGTCCTCGAGTATAAGAGCAAGATTGCGAACGAGAACACCTCTGTTGCCGACCCTGCTGCGACCAAGATCGCGACCGAGAGAGCCACTGACGCCGATTCTATGGCGAGCAGCGAACGCGAGCCAACGCAAGCACGCGGCGGGGTTCTCCATGATGATTAAGAAACCAACACTGATGACGAACCCGGACTCGATCCGGTGACCTTCAGCTTTACAACTCTGACCATGACCACTGAGCTGGATTGACATCGCTTTACCTCGATGATGGACATTGTAACCAGCGTACATTCAGCCGTCTGAGTGTGTTCATGTTGTGAAAATTGCGTGGAAGTCCAAAGTTCAGCGGCTCGTGGGGTGCCCATGATGTGTTCTGCGACGAGTCGGTGTCTCGGCAGCCGAGTATTCACGTGCAAAAGCTGAATACGCCCACGCATCGTGAGGTGAGCACATGCTCCACGTGGGGATCGAACCCACGCACACCAGAATGGCTTCGTGCGTGTTTACGCACTGCACCACGCCGGCTTTGATCGTCATCGATATTCGCGATGTCCAAGTTGGTCTTGTTGACCGTCGAGATGACTCGACGGGGCGTGTGTCCCTTCGCCAGCCGTTACGTCGAAGAGTCGCTTCGAAGAACCGCGCAGCACTGACCGCCATCCTGTGTCTCCGCACTCGTCAGGGACGTACTCCCCGTCCCCGCGCTCGTCGCCGAGTACGTCAGACGTCCAAGCTGCATTCATTGTCCAAGCCGCGCCGGTTGTTGAATGCCGAGCTCGCCGTCCATCGGCTGTCTTCAGTTGATTCCCTGTGTTCTTTGCGCTTGCATTGTGTAAGCGCAACTTTGAGAGGAGGGTGATGTAATGGGCCCTCCATTTACATATGTAGGTAGACATCTTACAGATATTGCATAAGTAGGCACGGTTAGTGTGTGCTGAGTCGTCATCATCTGATTGGATGAAATGTGGGGAAGCCAGACCCCACTTTCATCTAACCAGCTGTTGACCTGTATTTGAGTGGTTCACATTAGTCCTAAGGGCCGCGCCCTGGTCTAATAATAAATCTGAGTTGAATTTACACTGGAATTAATACTTGGTTCTCAGTCTAACTGAGAACGGGACGCTTCCTCTACCGCTACATGTAAGCCAGTGACGGGCATACGCTAGGCACGTTACACACTACGTATTGTAGTGACCCTACTTATCCTCGATAATCAAAGTTCTCCGCAGCGATTTCTGCGGCAGACATGTCAGTTTCAGGCTCGAGCTCACAGCCAGCTAATTGAGGTGTAGTTACTGCAGAGCCTTTCTCAATCTTGTACTTCTTAAGTAAATCCAATATGTATTGATGGTGTGATGTTTTATTATCTCTGTTTCTGCGGGCTTCCATCTTTAGGATGTAATGGATGTTTCCTAAGTCCTTCGTATTAAATCTCATAGAGATTTCTCTTTTAATGTTGTTGATCAGCTTTAGGCTTTTTGACATAATTGTCAGATCATCAACATAAACCACTATGATAATCTATTCCACTCCCACGTTTTGTACATGGATACAATATTCTTTGTTGCAACGTGCAAAACCTATTGATGTGAGAAGCTTATGGAGTACACCGTACCAGGCCCTTAGGAGCTTGTTTAAGTCCATAGATACTTTTGAGTAACTCACACACATATCCTTCCTTCCCTTTAGAGTGATATCCCGGAGGTTGCCGCATATAAATGCGCTGACTACCTTCCATCGTACCATTCAAGAATGCTGTATGAACATCCATCTGATGGATATGACAGTCTAGAATGGTCCCAATCGCTAAGACCAGAGCGAAGAGATTCGAAACGCGCTACGGGGGCATTGACTTCATCACAATCAACTCCGAATTCTTGATGATTGCCTTGCGCGACAAGTCGTGCCTTAAACCGTTCTACGAACCCATTGGCATGATATTTTACCACTAGGAGCCAATGGCAGGTAAGGGCTTTGCGTCCAGGCGGTAGTGGAACTAATCGCCACGAACCGTTGTCTATTAGTGACTCATACTCATGATCTAAAGTTTTGCGCCAATGATTTTGATAGGGGCCACTTAACGCTTCTTTCAAGTTGCGAGGGATTGGATCTTATTATGTTTTGTTTCTTCCTGACTTGTTTTATCTAAGTGTGCTTGATAGCACTTGTAGCCGTCAAACCTCGCAGGACGTTTGGTTTCTCTGCGTGGTCTCTTTGGCTTATTATCAGGTGCTCCCACTGTTGCGACTTACCCCCGTTTCTCGTTACGGGTAGTTTTGGTACCACTGGGACCCCTTATGTGATATTATATCTCCCACTGCTGAAATAGAGTGCGATGTCTTTGTTTCTTCAGTCATTTTTTGCCCAAAAGCACGTGACACAATCCCAACAATATGCTGTGTGTCAAACATGACATGTTTAGAGTATATGAACTTGTTATTGTACACATCCAAAATACGATATACCTTGTACTCTTCCGAGACTCCTAGGACCTGCACTTAGTTGCTCGGGCTGAAAGTTTCTTATCCTTTCTTCTTTCGGCAGGAACATGGGCAAAGCAAGTACTTCCCCAGATGTGAAGGTCATTCACATCAGGAGCTTTCCCGTATACCTTCTCATAAGGCGTCTTATTGTGTAACCAACTCATCGGTGTTCTATTTTGTACGTATGTCATGTACATGAGTGCTTCTGGCCACCATCGTTCGGACATACCAGCATCCTTTAGCGCACACCTTACCTTGCTCATTTTGGTTTGGTGGTCTCTCTCTGCAGCCCCATTTTTCTGGACAATATGCATTCGACTTTTGAAATAATATCCCATTGTCTTTGCAGAACTTATTAAAGGCTTGATTTACAAACTCAGTGCCTCCATCAGATCTAATACGTCTTATTGTGAACTTCCCTTCTCGTTCTAATTGTAGTAACAACGTTTTAACTTTGTCATTTACTTATGTTTTGTTGCGCAAGACATAAATCCAACGCAATGACGTCTGATCATAAATAGTGCTTAGAAAGTATCTAATAGTTCCCACAGTTCCGTACACTCCTATTGTTTTCATCGGTTCGTTAGTATCCATGTGAATGGTGCTAATAGGACGAGGATCTCGTGTTCCGTGCAAACTTCTATATGACATTCTTCTCATTTTCATCTCCGCAAACGTGGAGCAGAAGAAGTTCACTTGGTTTAGTTTACGACGCTCCCCATATGGAATGCCCTTAAGCAATTGCTTAGACATCATGTCTACAAGTTTGGCTTTGTTTAAATGTCCAAACCTTACATGCCATTCCTTTAGCAGACTCTCAAGTTTGGTCTGGTTTGGAATTGAGAGTGGTCTACAAGGCATTGTCTTGATGACATTGCACATTACTTTTCGTTCTCTCATTGTGCATGCTTGTATATAGTAGGCTCCATTAAATGCTTTAGCCACAAACACCAGCTTATGTTTCCAATGTACAAATTTGTACATTGCGGTGCTACTTTCAATTATTTGATAGCCAGATATTTTATGCCAGTACTCACTTAGTATATTTGGTGTGACATTCGGTACCAATGCTATATTGCTAAACTGTACTACTTTAGTACCGGTTGGCCTCATAATATTCAATTTAATGGTACCAAGATGTGTATTTCTCAATTTAGACCCTTGTCCAACAGTAAACATGTAATCCTCATTCGGACTCTTGGTCACAAAGACCGATGCACGACCTGTCAGTCCATGGTCACATCCTGTACTCAGTACCCAAGAATTTTCTGTCAGCTCATTCAAGGGTTTCAACAGAAAGGGGTAACACTGACTTACCGTATCTTCAAAGGCTTTCACCTTTTTTTCAGCTCTTCGGCAGCAGACGTGACCTTGGCGTTGTTGACTGGCACGACTTCCTTACCGTCAAAGCCGTCCATTTCTTCGTCGCTGTCACTGTCTGACCCGCTAGATACCACCGACGAATCAGGAGTTGAATCTCAACCAGGTGTCGCCGGCAGATCCTCTGACGCAGGTTCTGCAGTGCCACAGTGGCTGTTGCTAAGCTTTTGTAGGCTTGCCGCATCCACAGGGATCTCAACAGGCACTTCCTGTTCAGCAGGTTGCGCCTTTTGCACACGTGCATGATCCGTCTTCCAAAATTTCAACGGTTTTGGCTCGCTGTGGATATCCTTGCTACCGAGCGCCATGTCATGCTTGCGCTTGGGGCAGTCCTGCTTGAAGTGGGGTCCCACTTCACCCATCTCATTGTACTATCCTTTGAAGTAAAAGCACCCAGCCTCATCGATGCCGCCCTTGCGCTTCCCCAATTTCTTGGTAGGAGCCCTTTTTCCACCCGCACCCACCGAGGCAGCGTGGTTGACCGGCACAGATGAAGCAGCTTTACCCATAGACTGGGATTCTGTTCTGCTCTCGTTACCAAAGATGCTCTTCATCTTTTTCTCCACCTTTTCTAAGGTGAACGCATCGGGGGACGTGACACTTGGGCCCCAAAGATGGCTTGGAATGAGTGCCAACACATTTCCAATCATCAGCTGGTTTGGCAAAAGATGCACGTGCAGCGTCTCTTGTCCTTGCCGATTTAGACGCTTTCGCACGGCGCGTAGGCGCTGAAACAGCTCACTGATAGAGCTAACGTTCATAGCCAGAGTACGCTCAAACTCCGCTATTAGCTCCACCATCCCCATGGCATTGCTTTTCCCGATATCAGCTTCCAGCTGTCGCCAAAACTGTGGCACCGGCTGCGACGCAAGTGGTACGCTTAATTGCGTCATATAGCCATGCGGGAGCGTCTGGTTGAACAGATCACGGAGATACGACTCCGGCTCCTGCAAAAAGCTGTTTCCAGCAGGTGTTGATTACGCTGCTGTTGTGTCGCATTGTCTCCAATAGCCGGGATAGTAGCCGGATTTGTTAACAAAGCCTGGTAGCTCAACGTTGGTGCAGATCGACCGGCTTGAATCTCGGTAACACGACGTCGGTTGGTCATCTGCGTCGAGTGCGCCAACACGGCATATTTCAACCGCTGGAAGTCGCTGGCCTTCCCATTGAAATTCAGCCCCGAGAAATTAGACTTATTTTCATTGGCCATCTTCAGTACTCAATTACGTGAAATGTGAAACAAGAAAGTTGTTGTTTAAAACTTAATTTTTTTCTCTCTTAATGCCTTCTAATACACTGTAGTGCTCAGTCGTTGGCAAAAGGAGAAGTGGGCTGCTTTTGCCAATGCCATCATTGCACGAGTGAAGGGGCCAGCACTGAGCCGGCCGCTGATTGGTAGTTGAGAGCCTGGACCTTTCACCGAGGGATAGATACTTAATTTTACTATATTTATCTTAATTTTTGTATGCTAAGGCCCCATCGTATGCAGTGCTGGTATGGGGCTCTAACAAGGTGAATTTCATTTCTAGCAGAAAAAGGAAGGGAGTGTAGGAGAACGAAGTATTAATACATGCTAGCAGATCTCGAACAGAAGATGGAGGCGGTGTCCCTGCTGAAACCACAGTCACTTCGAGCCACTGGAGCCATCCTTCGCGTTGCTACAGCAATGTTGTGGCGGTTGGCATATCGGGATTGGTGGTGTAGCGGGGCTACACATTCGGTCAACCTCCACATTAGTGCAACACGCACTAATGGATACATTCGGGTGGGCCGCATTGCAGTGTGGCCACCATTCATAGTAGGAAGCAATACTATTGGCAGAAAGCTACAGATATTTGCCAATAAGAAGCATGCATTAGGACAGAGATTCTGCCAACCACTCGTTGGCAGATCCTCTCTTTATAGATATCAGTTTTAGGAGGCAGGGCCAAAGTTAACATTCAATTCAGTTCTCATTTTCTACCAAACAGGTTATTAATAGTCTTTATTGAGATTTAACTGTATTTACAGAGCTATTTATACTTAATCTAAATAACTACACCAACGCTTCCTCATACACGTGTAGGCTAGAGTAGTGAGCTAAGTAAGCCCACTACACCTGGTAGCACTTTGTAGCCCGGCCAACGACCGACTACCAACACGTTCGTATGGAATACGAACGAGGGGCTGAGAACCTGCCCGTGGACACGAACATGTCCACTGGTAGACCGAACGCGGCATCAACGCATGTTGCACGCCAAGACTGTCGCCACCTGGCGGATCCAGAGTGGGAGGCGCTCCAACGACTGGCGACAGTCATTGGAGAAGCAGCGGTGGCGACGATGTTGCGTACGCTATCGCTGACGGAGCAACACGGAGTTGCTCAGGGGTTCATCATGGAGGAACAGCGCGAGATCGCTGCTCGCGCTACGGTGTCGACCACATCTACACCGCGCGTGGAGTCATTGAAACTCCACGTGAACAGCTACGTTGGAAGAGAGGGCGAGCCTCTCCTCCGTTGGCTTGCGTTCGCCATGTCATGTCTTGGCGGACGAGCAAG
This sequence comes from Phytophthora fragariaefolia, assembly GCA_030267785.1. NCBI lineage: Eukaryota > Oomycota > Peronosporomycetes > Peronosporales > Peronosporaceae > Phytophthora > Phytophthora fragariaefolia. The sequence goes on along the minus strand of BSXT01002183.1, from coordinate 2,579 downwards.
GAGTTAGGCGTATGGACGCTGACTCACTGATCCTACGTGCTTTAGCACGTACAAGGGGTTCAAGGAGGAGCTCAGACAAGCGTTTGTGCCCCCGCAGAACGAGTTCAGATCGAGGGTTGAGTTCTTCGATCTGCAACAAGGTAAGCATGACGTGCATACTTACGCTCAAAGAGCGCGGTACTTGGTCTCGAACATCGTGACTAATCCGATAGACAAGGCGACAAAGGTCGTCACGTTCATGAAGGGCCTTAAGGATGACCCTGTGAAGACCTATCTTATCCGAGAGTACCCAAGTACTCTCGAGACAGCGATTACGCTCGCCATGCAAGAAGGTTTTGGCCTGCGACAGGCTAAACTGCATGCGAACGTCCCACGGCCGATGCCGCGGCCGGCGGTGAAGCTGACGGGAGGTCCCGAGCCGATGGACCTCTCGAGTGCGACGGCTGCTGGTCTCCGGCAGCGTCGTGGATCAACGAAAGTCCGTTGTTTCTGGTGTGTAAACAACGATCACTACGCCCGTGCGTGCACAGCGCTTGTGCACGCGACCAAGGGCCGACGTGACGATACCGGTTATCGTCACGGTCAAGCAAAAAACTAAGGCAACATGCAGGCGCGGGGCCCCCTGCTGGTGACGCAGTTGAGCGTGTCGACATCGGACACGCTGTATAAAATACTGCTACCCCCAGTGAGAGTCACCCTCACTGCAAGAAGAAAGATGACAAGCCAAACCTTGTCATCCTGAAGGTTACCTCGAAGAGAGAGAGATCTTTTCGTGTATTTGTGGATTGTGGTGCGTCGAACAACTTTGTTCGACTGCAGAGCCTAGCGAGGCTTGGTTTCGAGGAAGTGAAACTGCCTCGAAGTCTGTTGGAAGTAAAGCTAGCAACGGGTGTCGTTGTTAAAACCGAGAAGCGTGTCGTACGCGCACGCTTCTCGTATCAAGAGAAGAAGTTCGTGGACGAACTTATCGTGCTTGACTTAGACGATAAGTTCGATATGGTGCTGGGCATGCCGTGGCTTGCACGGCATGATCCAGGGATCGACTGGGTGAAGCCCACGATCGTGCGCTTCAGGAGTAGCGGCGCGACCGAGAGCGATGGCCCTGTCGGCGCAGCACATGCACCTCGCGGTGCATGCGGGGGGGCAGCAGAGGCAGCGGGAGGCAGCGGGAGGCGCGGCTGCCTCCGATCTTTCCGCACGGACACTGACGACTGGCTAGTCACTGAGGTCAGTGATCTGGGTGCGCCCGCTCCGGGGGCTGATGCGATTGGTCCTAACATCAAAGGACGCTCCATCGTCAGGCGTCGAGGAAAGAGGCGTATCGGCTCCGGGAGCCGACGCTGCAAGAAGTGCGAACGGTTGCAAACGTCCCGCACTGGAAATGCTTGCGTGCTCGAGTGCAGCAGGGCTGCACGACGAAGCGATACACAATTAAGGCGGGCTTGATTGCGTGCGCCAGCGGGTTAACGCCGCCGGCGATCAAAAGAAAGATATGTCCACGGCCGGGCCTGGACAGAAGAACACACGCAGAACCAGGTTTCGCACGAGAAGCGGCGCAAGCGAGCCAAGCTGCGCAAGTCTCGGTCAGGGACCGAGACGCTGCACGCTGTGTCTGCCGGGTAGACACAACAACTGGTGACGACCGTCGAGACCCTGAGTGTCTTGACGCGTACTGATACTGGTCTCCAGTATCGGAAGATAGCGCTTGAGAGCCCTCCGACGCTAGCGTCGGAGTTGACCTCACTTACGGCTATGAGTTGGAAGCGTTTCGCCCGCGACCTGCACGATGGACACATCGAGCAGATCTGCATCCTCTCGGACGTCGAGTGGATGAAGTGTGAAGCAGAACAGCTGAAGCAGCCCGTCACTGAGGGCGCTGACACCCTCAGCGCCAAGTCGAAGAACGAACGCTTCGACGAGCAGAGCTGGGACTCACTCAAGTCGAGTCCCCTCAACGACGTCCTGCACAAGTACAAAGTGTACTCCCGGACGATATTCCTGCGGAGTTGCCGTAGGACAAGGGCGTTCAGCACGAGATTGATCTCGTGCCGGGAACGAAGTACTGCGTGACGCGGCAGTGGCCACTGCCGCGAGAGCAAGCCAAGGCAATCGACGACTTCTTTGAAAGTCGTCGTAAGGCTGGGCAAGTGCGGGAATCGAAGTCCCCGCACAGCGTGCCCACGTTCTGTATCAAGAAGGCACAGGGTGCGTGGCGCATCGTTCACGCTTACAACAAGCTGAACGATGTGACAGTACCGGCGCAGACGCCGATACCACAAAAAGATGTGATCATCGATTCGATGGCCTTGAGCACTATCTTCAGTGCTCTTGATCTGAGAGACGGATTCTATCAGATCTTGATGCATGAGAGCGATATTGTGGCGAGGCGGGTGAGCGCCTTTTTCGCCCAGGTGTATAGCACGTAGCCACGGGGCTGCCCTTCCGGAGAAATACTCCTCCTTCCGGATTTCCCAATGGGGTCAGGCTCCGGAAGCAGCACTGGGTGCCGCAAACGGAGGTGGCGTGTGACCTTGTGAATCCCTTTCGGTGTCGTTTACCTTCGGTGGAACAGGACTTCA
>BSXT01002180.1:0-17023 GCA_030267785.1 Phytophthora fragariaefolia | reverse complement strand
TAAAGAAGTATTAATAACCCTTTTTGGTAGAAATGAGAACTGAATTTGAATGTTAACTTTGGTCTTGCCTCCTAAAACTGATAACTTATAAAGAGAGGATCTGCCAACGAGTGGTTGGCAGAATCTCTGTCCTAATGCATGCTCCTTATTGGCAGGTAACTATTGCTTTCTGCCAATAGTAGTGCTTCCAACTATGAATGGTGGCCACACTGCATGTGGCCCACCCGAATGTATCCATTAGTGCGTGTTGCACTAATGTGGAGGTTGACCGAATGTGTAGCCCCGCTACAGTCCTAGCAGAGCTTGGTTGGTCCGAGCCCGAGTTCAGTGCGTTGCAGATGTGCAAGGACGCCCTGGAGCACGCGCTTACGCTGGCGCACCCCGATCCTGAGAAGTGCCTATGCATGTTTGCTGATGCAAGCGACGTACACTGAGGTGCCGCGATCACCCAAGTGTCGCACAACCACCTTCAGCGCGATTTCGCGGATCAGCACCACGAGCCACTGATGATGCTCAGTGGAACTTTTTTGGCTGGAGCCAAACGCTGGGCAATCGTGGGAAAAAGAGGCCTTTGCAATAGTCGAGACCTGCAAGCGAGCCGACTATTTAGCTCGTCGTCCCGACGAATTCCGTGTTTATATTGATCACAAAAACGTGCGCTACCTTTTTGCCCCCACGACCGTGTACTCAGCAGTGCCCAAGTATACCGCGGAGAAGCTTCATCGCTGGTCACTTTTGCTGATGTAGTTGGCCTATAAAATTCATGACATCCCCGGTGACTCGAACGTCTGGGTTGATCTATTGTCGCGCTTTGGGTCATCTTTCATTACGGTGGCCGCAATTAGACTAACATCGCCTCCAGTCGCACCCCAACTTGATGAATGGCCAACATTGGAGCAGGTTATGGTTGTGCGGCCGGCGGCCGTGGATGTTCCGGCGGCTTTGAAGCCCGACGACGATCGCGTTTCGCGTGATAACACTACCCGAATTTGGTTGCCTGCTGATACCTCGGAGCTTCAGCTACGAATGTGCATTGTCGGCCATTTTGGTGCGCAGGACATCGCATAGCCGCTGTGACACTCACAAAGATTGCGTCGAAATTCGTCTTGTCCAGCTTGGAGGCGTACGTAGAGCAGCTCGTTGCGCGGTGCCTACATTGTGCAAGTGCATCCGGTGGGCCACCTTTTCCGTGCCCTCGTGGTGAAGCTCTTCATGCTGAGCGGACAAATGAACTTCTCCACTGGGACTATTTATCGCTGGGCGACTCGGCTTTTAGTGCTCGTTTTGATGGACAATGCGTCAAATTACGTGAGGTTAAGAGACAGCCGTGGCTACGGCCGAGATCCCTTACGAGTCGCTGATGGATTGGTTTGCCGCGTTAGGCGTGTGCCATAGTTGGGTTTCCGACCAAGGAACCCATTCTAAAAACGCGGTGACCCAAGCTTTGCAACGCGCACTAGGTGCCCATCATCATTTTGCGACCGCGAGATGCTCGTGGGCGAACGGCACCGTGGAGGTCGTGATGAGAGAAGTACTGCGTTGTTGCCGTGCTCTATTGTTGGAGTGGCGGCTAGCAGGGACTAAATGGCCCCCCGTGAACAAAACCGTGCAACTAGTTCTTATTCAATCGCCTTCAGTATCTCTGAGGGGGTGTCGCCTGTCACAGCAATGACAGGCCTCCACGCAACGAACCTGTCGATCCGATAGTTACTCCGGTTGGGGTAGAACCTACAACGCTAGCTGAGGTCGCTCCAATTCGTGGTGCAAATTTCGAGGATGTGCGGAAGACGCTAGATGATTTGCACAAGCGGCTAGCGACAGCGAAGCCATCAGCAAGAAGAAAGGGGCGAACAAAAGATGAGATGCGCAGCGCAAAAATGGCCCAGTTCGCAATCGGAAACTATCGGATACGGTCTATATGCAGATGTGTGGAGCCATCGCCGGTCGAAGCTCCGCTTCAAATGGTGCGGTCCAGCCCGGGTCTCGCACACTGCCTCGGATTGGGTATTTGAAATTGAAAACCTTCTGACTGGTGAAACCAGAGGAGCACATGCAAGTCGGCTGAAGTTCTACGCCGACTCCGACCTCGGTATCACGGATGATCAGCTTGCGCATGTTGCGCACAACAGCGAAGGTCATCTCGTTGAGGAGATTCTCGAGGCACGCTACGACAAGGCTGCAAAGCAACATTACATGCTAGTCAAGTGGCGTCGCCTAGGTGAGATCGATAATTCATCGGAGCCTACGCAGAACTTGCTCAAGAATGTACCCGTAGTAGCCAAGAAGTTCGTGACTAAACAGAAGGAGAACCTTGCAGTCACGGCTTTGGCTGATGCACACAAAAGTAGTATCCGAGGATAAGTACCGTATCAACTGAAGAGGGAAGTATTAGCCGCCATCGGCGTTCCGTCGTCGACGAGTAAGTTGAGCGGAAAGCTACAACTGACAAAAGAACACAAGAGGTCGGGAGTTAGGAACCCCCCCAGTAGACGACCGTTTAGAAATAGGCTATCGCTAGGGCTAGCTGCAGCCAGCTATTCATCTCAGTTCACTTCTACTTCCAACTTCGAGAGCTCAAGTCGAAAAGGGGACAACGACTGACAAATACTACAGAAGAAAAGATCGTTATCAAGGCTCGAATGCACGCGCAGCGGTTCATGGATCGTGGCCTGCTGAAATGTTTCAACTGTACTGCTAGATGCGAAGCAACAACGTTCCTTTACGAGAATCCCATGGCTGTTTACGCATTTTGTGTTTTTCTGGGTTTTCTTCGATCGCCCTCCTCTTTGCGGGATTGCCTGTGAAGTCGGTGGATAATACTGACGAAACCGAGTGAAGATATCAGCGTACTCACCATGTGCCTGTAGCGATAGCGAATTCGCATATGTTGTTTGTTCACATGTCAATTTCCAGATGTATTGCGCGTTTCATTTGAAATTGCTGAGATCGGTTGGATGAATCGACGGAGCCCAACCGCCCAGAAATCACCCAGCCCGCTGTAAACGAATATAATATGAAACATAAGGAGTGTTCCAATCTGATTCGATAGCGTTTCCACATTCTACATTCAGAAAAGCTACGCAGAGGAGTCCGATGCGTGTCCTCTGGGAGGACAATGCTGCAGCTACCAGGTCGACCTATTGGCATTTCCAACTATCAGCACTACGTCAGTGGGGCAAACATGCATTATGAAAATTAGGGTGCGGAGTGGCGGGTTGAGCTCAAAGTGAAGAAAAGAACAGTGAGGGCTGTCTGGTCACACTACTGCTCGCAGTCGTTTTTTAACTGCCTCCATGCTACCGGGAAAAGCCGCCTTCCTATCCTGCGGCGCTTCTCGCCTTGAATCCTGAAACCAACCCTTTCCAACAATCAGCACTGGCAAACATGCATTATGGAAATTAGAGTGCGAAGTGGCGACCCCACAACTCAACTGCCGCTTCTTGCCCTCATGAGATAGTGCACTTGTTTCACATGTGATCAACTGTACCGTAGCTCGAGCTCGAGTCACATATCAGCTTCTCGACTGTGTATCAGCTCGAGTCGGAGCAGCTGCAGACAGCTGTGCCGAAGCTCGAGTTGCCACCAATATCTATTTTCTTGCGCGACTGTGCGTGTGCTCGAGTTGGCAATCCCCCCCTCGCTGACAAGTGTGCCGACGCTCGAGTTGTAATCAAAATGGCCTCTCCAATACCAAATTTGCGGTTTCAGCTGACGGCTGGGCGTGACAGGCCTCCCGAATATGGCATGGGCTTTTCAATAATTGCTTATGAAATCATTAATATATTTATTTTCATGGATACCTGTGTACAATAAATAATTTATTGGCTTTGGGAAACATCTTCCATAATTTATGAGCTAAATCTCTTTACCATTATGGGCACTTCACAACCAACCAGAAAGGAAATTTTCACGCAGACCAACCGTGTCCTATTCTGCCACGTCTGACAGGCCCTCTCACTTCTCACTTTGAGCCAAGCCTGAGCTCTCTCCTCCGTCCCCGAACCGGCATGGTCCTCGCCCCGCGCCCGCGCCCGCACCACACCACTTTCACCCCAGCCCAAGTTGCGGGGCTCTACTTCCGTCCGTGCCGTGACGACATGGACGAGACTATCCCGGAGTACTTTCGCTGTCGTTGCGGCACGGTGCGGAAGCAGACCCATCGTAACGGCTACACGAACGTCGTGCAGCACGTGCGTCGAGAGCACCCGGACTACGAAGCTGTGATGCTGGCTGCTCCAACAGCTGAGACCGACTCAATACTGAGCTACGTTCGCCACTCAGCTCAGATTGTGTACGGCTGGCTCGACTGAATCGTCAAGAACAACCTGCCCCTGCACTTCTGCGAGAACCAAGCGGCGAGGCGGTAAGTTCTACATGACTGCTTTTAACTATGATACCTAATTATAATCTGACTATTTTTTGTGTCCCGCAGTTACTCCAATTTGGACCCAATCTGTGTCGAGACTCTTCTATGCGCAATGGAAGGGGTCACAAGGATTGTGGAGCGCCTCATCGCCGCCGACATGCCCGCCAGATTTGGGCTCATCTTCGACGGCTGGAGCCACGCGTCGGAACACTTCATCGCCGTCTTCGCCTACTACGAGGTGGACGGCGTGATGAAGTCCCCCCTCATGTGCATGACCCCCCTACTCGACACGCTCGACGAGGACCTCTCTGCGCGCGGGCACTACGAGTTCCTCGCCGATATGCTGCCCCGTGATATCGGTAAGCAGATAACGGATTGTTTGTTCTTAGTCGGCGATAACTGCGCCGTAAACAGGCTTTTGGCAACGCGCATGGGCGTTCCCCTAGTGGGATGCGCCATCCACCGGCTGAACCGGGCCGATCAAGCTGATATGCAGCAGCATGAAGACGACCTGGCCACTGTTCATGCCTTGACGCTGAGACTTCGGACGCTCAAGCAGTCGGCAAAGCTCAGGTAAGTTATTGCTGTGTGATACCAATTATGTATTTATGCAGTGGAATTTGTTTTATTCACTATTCTATTGTCTGTATGATTTATGTAATATTGTGTAGGCAGAAGACCACGCTTCGCCCTGTGATTCGGCAAGACACAAGATGGAGCTCGACGTTTTTAATGGTGCACCGTTATTTTCGTCTCCTGGAATACATCGACACGACAGATGATGCGCTGGAGGACGTCCTCCCCGCGCCGGCAAGCAACAAGCGACTTCGAGATCTTCTCAACGACCTCAAGAAGATCGAGTCTGTGTCCAAGGCCCTTCAAGCCGACAGCGTGAGTTTGCTTGATTTGCGCGTGTGGTTTGATGGCTTAATTGCCATTAAACCACACTACACCACTTATCTGGGTAAGTTTGCTTTTTAATTATCGGCAGGGTAATCTTTATTGGGCGCTTAACCACTTTATTATGTGCAACAGGACCCCGTGCCGACATTGTGCACAGCCCTGACTTCGAGTCGGGCTGCGTTCGGGTCCTGGGAGGGAAGGCAGGCCGCCTCACGCGAGGTGAGAAGGCTGCCGTGCGTCCGTTCCGCTGCGACGATGCGAGCGACCAAGCCGCAGGGAGCGACGACGAGGGCTCTTTCGTTGAGCAGCTGCAAAACCGACGTCGCCTGGCATCGGTGGCACCATGGTACGAGCTACTCGGGAGTAATCCTCCTACGTCTAACATTGCCGAGCGCTTTTTTAGCGTCGCCAGAACAACTTATGGCCAGGAGCGACACGGCCTGCAGCCGATCACTCTGGAGATGCTGCTCTTCCTCCGCCAGAATGAGCAGTATTGGTCGGTCCAAACGGTAGATGAAGCTACGAGATAAAGGGTAATATGATGTTCTCTTATGCTCTTATTTATGCGTTGGTTGTTGGTTATGACATTATTTATTTGCTGACGTAATAGAAGCAATAACATTATTTATGCTGTGTAGATGCTTGTGATAAATAACAATACCATAATCGGGAGCCCTGCGTAGTGAAGTGGAAAACAGGCGCGACTGTGTATGTGCTCGAGTCTGCCGTTTCTTCACCTGCCAACGTTACCGGGGCACGACTTGATTAAGGGTAGAGCTGATCGCTGCCAGTACCTATATGATTGCACTCTAACACATTTGACGTACAATATCGCGCAAACCTTCGGCCGACAGAACTGGGTATTCTTCAATGGCATTGGATAACCACCTGCCGAGAACTTTGATCACCAACCGGTCTGCACCTGCATTCAGAAGCTTTGTCGCACCTCCACTTCTTACGGAATATGTGGAGTACCGTAACGGATCAAGCCCTCCACTGACCACAGCTTGTTTGATCAACAAGGCCATCGCCTATGAAGTGACGACACGGTGATTTGTAGTGGCTTAAGCAGGATGCCTTGTAGATCCATCGCGCACCAAGTATTGGGCAACTCCTGTCGTCACCTGAAGCATGTAGGTACCGAAGTTCTTCGCGGCCGTATTGATTGTTCTTTGCGTCAGTGAGCTTTATGCAGACCATTCGAACTCGGCGTGGGGTGGTCGCCTGGCCATGCCCATCCAGAAGGAAATATCATTAAGCCGTAAAGTGTAGTCATGACAGTTGTTTTCAATGTACAAGTATTCGGAGCGTCGAAGGAGGAAAAAGTAAGCGAGAAGGTGACCGCCCCAATTCAATTGGTGTCGTCGCTGCGTGAGCGTGGGGAGCCCATGAACTGCCAATAGCAGGGGCACCGCTATTGGCTGCTTCTTGCGAGCGGGATCCCTGAATCGCCGAATCCCCCGGAGAAGGGTTGCATGGCTAGCATTTACACCAGGATCGCAGCCCCCGTAATTACGGTGGTGCCACCTCACAGCGCACAATTTACCACAGATTGTAGAGTACTGATTGCCTCGTTTTTCCCCGGTTCATCCCGTAGTGCCAACAAAAAACTGCGAATGCCCCAAGCTGAGCTGCATTTCGATCAGTGTATCCCGTCTGAGCCAGGAAGAATAATTCATGAATGTACACCACTCTTCCCACTGCTTCCTTGCTCTGGCATAGCGTTGCGTGGAGGTTTCAGCGAGTGCACCCGCTCGCAAAAGTGCTCCCAAATCCTCGAGGGCTTCCTCAACTCGGGCGGGACGTCTTCCTGCGTCCAAGACAACGAAATGTTAGCAAATAATTCCCTGTGCGTCTGCGATTGCCACACCCGGCTGTCAATATCTGCAAATCCATTTTCTTCACCCGGAACGTGCTGTGCAGTCGTGACTTCCAATTGAGATTATGCGAGTGAGCTGGCGTAGATGGAAGCAAATCCGAAAGTAAATTACATATAGGTAAAGACTCTAGCCCTGCTTTCTTTCCTAGACTCTTGCTTCTCCTAGTACCTCCCTGTTTGACTTCAGTTGACTATATGCATATGTAGCGAGCACACTTGATTGGGACGGACACGGATCAGTGCCCAATCACAGTGCACCGGGAGGGACACACTTCCGTGGGACGGGCACTCCCGATCACACATGGTGTGCAGACTTCAACCATCTCATCCAATCATATCCAACCAGCCAAAATCGATCCGCCAATGCGATTGCAGCATTCGCCTCACTTCAAACACAGCCCCCCATGACACGCGCCGACACTCGCAAGCCGTGTGCCTAGCGGTTTGGACCAAGTGCAGTAGGTAGCGAAGTCCAACAATAACACTTCCATCGCTGCCAGCAAACACAAGAGAAGTTGCGCCATGCTGTTCCTGCAGGAGCACTTGTTGCTCCAGCACACAGCCGATTGGTTGTCAATGTTGGAACGTACGTGATGCGGTTGTGACGAGGTCGAGTGCCAGTACATTCCCCAAAGCGCTGCCGCAAACACCGCACTTTGTAGTTCGCGGACATTAATGTCGACGCTGGTCCCACCCTGTTTGAGCTGCGAAATCCCCTGTCGTTCTTCTTCGTTGAATTGCACAAGAAGGAACTCTTTTCGGGCGGAAAATGCAGCGCACAAATGCCTACCACACACATCCATGATAATAGTGAAGTCGGGTGTAGAGCGCTCAACAAACCTGTCCAATCCGACGCGATTTAGCGGTGCAATATCCAAAATGATGAGAAACCATCTTTAACACTATCGCTCGGATAAATGCGAGCGTATCGGTTCGTTTTCCGATGAAGCGATGCTGCCCATTGGAAAAAGGCTGCTGCTGGACTAATACACGTAGTGATGTGACGTAGGCCTCCCTGGAGCTGATCTAAGCCAGTTCGGGTCGTAGATTCAGCACTAAGCATTTCAAGAACTCTGAAGCGAGCCTTTGCTACTTTATCCTCGGGAATCGAATAAGTTCCTTCCTCCAATGACCAGTTTAGCCCAAGCGCCTTGTCGTTGACAAACCATAACGAAACCTGTTCCTCATTGCACGCTTGGGGTCCGAGTTATAGCTGATCGTAACGCTATATTAGCTTCGGGTAAATGTGTCCTGATATCTGGTTCCACGCATATGTAGTCGTCGCGCCACGAGGAGCATGCAAATGACCCTCGATCTCCCTGAAATATTCCGCTCCAACAAGGCACTGAGCGCTCGTACAAATGCTTAATGGCAGCACCGGTGATCCAGTAGTACCCAGGAGAGCCAGGCCAACCAAAGGGCCAACTCAGATTGAAAACGAGGATACCCAGTTCGGGTACACAATCCGAAAACCGTCCGACGTAGTTAGACTGCATCGGGATATGCCGAAAAGCGGCCTAACATCGCCTGTTATCATCTTAGTGTCGTGGCCTGCTTCTCGTAATCCAACGAGACGCTGCGTGACGACCGTCTGTTGGGCTGTGGTTGTTGGAGAGAAGGCAAAAACCGAAGTGAGTAGATTAGATTGCTTAAATCTGTCTTCCTGGTCTCTCCTACTATCTACTCCCTAGTGTCCTCCTTGTTGGACTCTTGTGTTGGCTCGCGCGGCACCTCGCAACCACCGAAGGTAGATCAGCCAATCAGGGAACGGTTTCTAGTGAACCGTTCCTGCGGTCCAACTTGGTGAGCCGTGCAAGGAACGTGCCACTTCAACACCGTCGCTCCATCATACGAAATGCCGATCGCGTCACCAGGCAGAGTCTCATCATTGACAGACCCGCCACCCGGAAAGGATACGTCGTGCATGATCCTGGCATCAATATCCATTGGCACAGAACCTTTTTCTACTGCACCAAATGGACTGCATGTCAAGCCATCGAGTACATCAAGTAGGCCGATGTCAAGCACAATATCTTGGTTGGCGTCTTGACCTTTTCGAATATTCTTGGCGAGTGTGTTCAGAGCACGGGTCGCCGACCCGTGGTATTTTGGGGGCTCAGTGTGACGCGAATGCTGTGACTTCCATCGTGGCCGGACACCCTGACGCATAATCGGCTCCCTTAGCAGACTTCCAGGCGCTGTTCCGGCTTGGAATCTCAAGCGCATTATTTGGTCTAATGTCGCCCAGCGTCTCGTTCAAGAGTAACCGTAAAAATTCGGATATACTCGCTAAACGCGCGTTGTTACCACGATCAATCAGAAACTGTGGTGCGGTATCGATGCCTTCTTGTGTAGGAAACGCTACTGGATGCGCAATATCACATTTCTGTAACACTGCATGGAGCCATACACGCCCTGCTTCCTGGTGCAGATCCAGTAATTTCTTACGTGCAGCTTGTGTTGTTGCAAACCGCTTTTGGACCTGGAGAATATGTAGAAAATCAGACGACGGGTCCGCTCGTGAGGAGACTTTAGCGCCACGTGGAAAAGAAACTCGTGGCAAGTTTACACTTTTGAGGCTGAATAGCGGGCGTTACAGGTCCCAAGGTGTCGGAACGCCCAACGGTTCACATTGGCCCCATCAGAGATCTTGAAATTCAGCACTGAGCCCACCAAAGTTCCTCGTAATATAGTTTCGCATCTCGTCCGGGGGCCTTTTCGGCTTGAAATGGCTGCGCTCATCGAATACATAGGTACCACCATGTCAGAGGCAGGGCTGATTTGAAAGGTACTTCATGCACAACGCCATCCCATTCTCGACGGGGGGGGGGGCTTACGGACTGCGGCCGGGACGCCCGGACGGGTGACGGTGCGATCAGACTTTTTCACTGTAGTACCGGAATCATGGCGCTTAGCGTGTTGACCCCGATCACCTGGAATTGGGCGGCCTTCGAATATGACCAAACGCTGAGTGAGCTCGGCATGCCGCCTCTCTGAGATGTTCTGCATTAGCTGCTGGTAGGATTCGTGTGATACAGGAAATTGGCGTGTAATAGTGCTGCACGCTTTGGCCTTACCCTGCGCTAGCAATGCTCGAAACACTTTTGTACCGCTCATCAATCCAGTACGCGAGTTCGTCAATGGTGAGGGCATCGAGTTAGACATGGTAACGAATCAGCGTGAAATGAGACTGCCCCAAACAAAAACGGTCTTGTAAGAAAATTGCCGTTTTGAGTTATGAATATCAACGTGTTCAGGAGTATTTCAGCTCCATTTTGAGGTATGTGCTGGTGTCCAAGCATGTCTAGAAGCAAAGAAACTGAGAGGGGAAGCCAGCGTGGTCCCCAAATTGCTAAAACACAAGTTTTGACATTTACATATCACAGGATTCCGCTTGACGCGCTGTTTCTTAACCTGGCAGTTGAAGTACAAAACGGATAGAGGAAGATTGTCAATAAACTGATAACAGCACTTCCCACAGCCTTTAAATACGCGCACACTTCCAAGTTAGCTACGAAAATCCTTATTATATTTTTAGATCATAGCAAGTTATTGAAAGCTGGTAATTTTTACGAGGCTTTCTATTTAAGACATTATAGAAAACGCTGCGACGTCAAATATGGGTACGTTACTGAAGAACGAAGCAAACTTTTTTTGTGACTTTAAAACTCCGCTTCAAAACCTCTACAATTCCCTAAAAGGCATCCAAATTTATCAAGTATTTGTCGTGGATTCGAAGCTGCCGGGTGTACTACGCTGTCAAAAGCGACCGATTAGTGCACCAGTAACCCCAAACCTTTTGAGGACGAAAAATAGTGATTTAAATCTACATGTAGAAGTTGTCATATCATTTTGGGCGGGACTTTCGATTGCACCATCACCAAATCCGAACAAGAAAAAGGTGGTGGATATCTATAACATAGCTCATCAGTTTGTCCCACAGCAGAATCTTGAGGACCCACTGTATATAGTTCATGAGGAGATGGAGCGAAAAAGCGTGCACGCCGTAACAAGACCGAGAACGAATAAAATTGATTGCAACAACTCGTAGGGCTGTTGAATAATTTTCAAAGGCCACAAATCTCTTTTAGCATAGTAGCGCTTGATGTTGGCAAAACCGCGGTCACAGTTATTCTACGTATGCCCCTTGACTAAAATGTTTAGATGGACGGACTTCACGGCTTTGCTTTGTACCAGAAAAAAAATAATTCACGGCAAAAGAATTATTTGTCCTCCGCAGTTGTCTGCATAAATTGACCATGTTTTATCACCTGTAGATTCTCCATAATTATTTTCATACGTGCAAACCTATCTAGCATTGAAATCACTTCGTTACTCCCTTTTCCAGCATTACGTTCAGAATACACATAATTTCATTGCTTTCCATCATGTTGGTTGTATAGGTACCAAACACCGATACATTAATGAGAATAAGAAAGTACCACATAGACGGTGTCTGAGCACTATGTGGCAGGGCAATATTTAGCGAGAAGTCTATAGTAGTGATAACATGAGTGGCAGAAGCAGTTTCGCGATCCTTTGTGTATTTTTGCCTCATTGCCATTGCATCTCGACCATGTATTGCCAATCTTCGGTATTATCAACGGTTGGTGTGGCACCCATGTTGTTACGGTAGATCACAATTGACAAGGTATGGGTCGTAATAATTTATTTACTTCCCTCACACATTAGCGCGGGGCGATCTTATTCATATCGTAGAGCACTCTTCATTTAATTTACGAATGAATGTTGTCAGCGAAATATGTTTTCCCTCATTGTCTTCTTTGCCCTCCATACCATTCAGGTATTGTTTGCGAATGGCTTCCCACGATAAATAAGCCGGCAGCAGTGTGTAAGTTTCTTTTGTGAAGTGCAGCTGACTATGTCCGTTGACAGTAGCCTGGTGGCAGAAACGAATAGGTACATTTCAGACAAATATTTACTTGGCAAGGGTAGTATTGCTGACACTAGTGGAAGTATCCGATATGGATAATCCTATTTCCGGAAGCACAAGAAGCATCAGAAACCGAAGACGGCCTGCGACGGGTTGCAGCTTTGCATCGGCTGCATACTCGAGTCAGGAATAGTGGCAGCTCATAGGTCTCACTCTCGTTTTCACTCCGTTCGCAGAAAGCGAACCCGCCTCACCACGCCCTTGACTCGACTAGCCAAAACAACTTGTCGCTTTTTGCCCTCAATGTGCGTGAAGGAAATAAGCAATCTGGAAGGCCCGCTTGCACACTACTCCAACCATAGGCAGGATGTAAGCGAGGCGCTCGCGTTTATTCCCTTGGCTCGCAGTCGAAATTGCCGAGCTGGTTCCCAATGCAGTCATTAAACAGATGCGCTGGCTCGTTTTGCAGAATTTTCTGTATTCTAGTAAAAAGTAGTAGTCGAAAGTCTGTTTTGGTTGAGACAGGATCTTGAACAACACATCTGCTCTAGAATCGGCTCGATGCGGCCTGCTAGGCAATCTATGACGTTTGTCAACTCTGAATTACAGTCGCTACGGTTCTCGTGACAATGCTCTTCTACCCAGTCACTATCACCTCTGTCATCGCTACCAATCGTGCGGCGATCCTAATCGCCTGTACGTGTCGCGCGGGCCACAGGCAGAATACTGTCGGGGCGAAGCTTTTAGAGCGCACGTGGCCCAGGTATTATGGTTAGCCTCCAGTAATTTTGGTTTGGCGGGGGGAAGGATTAGCAACCTCAGGCAACGATTTAGCGGCACGGTCCGGAAATCTTTTGGAGGGCCCTCCTGAACAGTCGCTACAACGGCACCTGCGAGATACACGCACTTCAGGGCGGCTTTTCGCAAGTGTAATAGTTTTGGGTAAGACCGCTTTTGTTTGGGGTGGTCTCATTGCACGAGCGTGTTCAGAAAGCTGTATGATCTCAGCCGAGGTTGCCTCCAAATGGATCGTGTACGGAACTGATATGTTTTATGATCAGGTAGCTGTCGCACGGATGATCGGACCCGGGATCTGAATTCGATTGGTAGGGTAGCGAGGAGTCTCATGAGCCTCCTGATATAACTTCCCGACTGGGGGTTTCACAGTCGGGAAGTTGCATCAAGAGGCACATGGTGGAAGGGGCAAGGATTCCGCATCCATGAAGGAGCAACTGCTGCCACAACTAGCAGTACAGAGGTGGAAGGAAGTAGCGAATTGAGGCTTGCGTTCAAGAAGAAAGTGCATTGGGTGGAGATGGCACTGTTGAAGATGCTGGCATCGTTCATGAAGAAGGCGCTGTTGCCCAACGTATGAGAGGGAGTGGCCGCTACCCACGGCAGGCTGAGCGCACAACTTGCTTCTTTAAAGGCTATAGCTGTATACTCGAGCTTGGGCGTCTTCGCGAAAGGTTGTGTATTGATGCTCTAAGTTTCGAACCGGATGCCGAGGCACGATGGAATTCTGAATTGCTACCATGGGTTACGCTACCGTGCGAACGCATACGTGCGCTGAGACGGTCATAGCTAGCTCTGTTATCAATGTGGAATCTGAAATGAAGGCGCCGGCCGATTTCTTTGCAATTGAGCATGTCGCCTGGCCTGTGCGCCGTGTTTGGGAAGAACTAAGGCAGCGTTTCTATTCTGTAGACAATCCGGATGTTGTACGTGGTCTATCAGAGCAACAAATATTTCGGCGTGTGCATCATGCTAGAAGCCAGCATTATTCTGGCAATGTTCATGGAGCCATTGAAATTCCTCCTCTCTCGCTTGCGCTTGATGTCTCAGTATTTGTTTTCAATTTCACTCAATTACACCAAATAGAGACGATTTAAACAAGCCAATGCGCATTTTGGGGTGGGAGCATCCATCATTGGTGTCTCTCCTACGCTACCATGGAACGACGCTATTCATCGATGGTACTTTCCGCTGTGTGCCTAGTGGTTACGCATAATGCGTAATTTTCATGGTAGACAATCGAGCTTCCGGGGCGTTCGTCCCTGTGTTCTACGTTTTAAGCACCTCCCGTACTGAAGATAGCTACTGGGATATGATACATTCCATTGTCCAGGCAACGGACCAGCAAATTGAGCCTGCAGAAATTGTCTGTGATTTTGAGGCAGCATTAATGAATGCACTTCAAATACAGTTCCCTAACGCAATTGTACTAGGGTGTCTGTTTCATATGAAACAGGCGCTGCGCCGCGCTGTGAAGCGCTACGCTATACCGGAGGATGAGTGTCTAATCGTTATGGCACCTGGTGTCTTAGACACACTGACGGTACTAAACCATGCCAAAGTCAAGGAAGGGATGAAGTGGGTTAGACGTGAGATCAAGCAGCGCTGCAGAGCAACTAATGTGGTTTATTCTGTTGAGAAATGGAGAGAGTTTTGGTCCTACTTTGAACACACGTGGCTTGTGCAGTGTAATATCGAGGTCTGGAATGTGTTTGGGCTGGACAATGAGCTGGTTGCGAGAGCCAACAACCCCCTCGAGAGGTTTAACAGTGAGTGGAACAGCAGATTCCCAACGCCGCATCCCTCTATGGCAACATTTGTGACAGGTATTAAGACAATCTCACAAGAATATGTGCGCCTGGTTGCTGACTTACTTCCCGGTCGTGCCCGTCGGATTCCTCCCGAGGTTATTCAGTTGCCCGATGCTATCGACACTCCGTCCGATATCGAGAGCGATGTGGAAGAAGCCAACACTGCAAATGCTGGGACAGTCATAATTGTGTAGCCGTAGACGTAGATAATGTTAAGTAGCTACTAACATAATTTACTAATGAAGCAACTTCCCAACCTCAATTTTATTTTACCTTGGCAACAATCTGTTCATCAATCAGATCTGAACTCCTGTTCCTAGATCAGATCGGTTCCGTATACGATCCAAAATAAATTCTACCTCAGCCGAACAAGTGATTGTGACCACACTGCAGAGGCATGATTGAACATCGACCAGCTCCGTCAGATTCTCGAAGCTCTCCATGGTTGGAATGGCGTTCTTGGCCGAGAGGTCAGTCATGTTATAGCGATGACGATGCTCTCGAGCTTCATTTACACTAGAAGAAAGTTGCGAATCGATGGACCACGTTAACCAAAATCCAATGAGAACAAACCACGCAGGACAGCTGGGTACAACAGCAAAGGCAGACGTTGACACTCACAGTGCAGGGATTTCATACACACATCAGGAGATATTTTGGCATACTTACTGGAGACAGCACGGTTTTGAATACCCAGTGCAACCGCCGATGGCTTATTGCTTCTTTGTCAACTCGACCCCAACACAAGGTCCGCGAGCGAGAGACACCACGTTGAACACCCATCATTTCATCACGTTCCGCGATAGCTGAATAGGGCCCCGCTTGGTTACTTGTGACGGGGGTCACACGCACCGTAGCGATAAGGAAGCGTAACGCGCTAACCTGGGCAGACGCCGGGCGTCACTGCACTATCGTATGTAAAAGACCTGGCCTTCCCGGTCGCTATTGGTACCCGGTACCAATCGACTTACACACTCCAAGGTTAGATGTGAACTGACTGTATTAATATCACTCCGTTTTAGGTCGCTATCTACTGCTTTCTATCTGCATAATGAATCCTTGTGTATCTTGAATGACTGGTCTGAGGGACCCCTAACCTCTTAAGTATGGCCGACCCTTCGGGAAGGAATATGACATCCCGGAGACGCCCCGACGGAATATTCTATTCGGAGGTCCGGGTGTGTGACACACAGCTGGTGTGTCAGACACTAAGGATAACAATCGGTCCCTGACTGTCAGTTCTCCTTATTCCCAGAAAGGGGAGGGCCCGGCCAGCTTGGCCCCGTTACACCCTCCCTCACCCAAACGGGAAGCACGGTCCCAGGGGAAAATCCAGCGGCAACGTGAGCACTTAGCTCATTGACGAATCTGCACCCAATCGCGCACGCAACGCCCGTCGGGTACACCCGCACCTCCCATGCCGAAGACGAACTCCAAGTCCAAGAAAGCCCCACGGGCGACAGAAGCCACGCCACCAGAAGCCGTTGCGGCCGCGGAGGAGCCCTCGCCGAAGGAGGCGACGACCCCGCGGGTGACTGGAGCCACCTCGGTGAAAAGCGGTCCCCACGCGACGAAGGGAAAGCCGGCAAAGGCGCATGCTCCTGCCACCACGACGGCGCCAAGCGCCAAGTCAACGAGACGGACCAGAGCGAACAAGCGCAAGGAGGTGCGCCTGCCAGGTTCGTATGTGGAGCCTGCCCCCAGCGAGTCCGATACGGACACTCCCAATCCCGACCTGATTACCGGGGATGAAGATTCCGCGGCGAGCTCCCCGGCTCCGCGAGCCACTGCACCGAGCGAAGGAGAATCCGCAGCCGCGAACACCACCGCGTCTGAACCCACACCAGTGATGGAAGCTGCAGTCCCCAGTCCGGACGGAGCGTCGGACGCCCGCCAAGCGGAGGACTTCCTCAACTCGAGTGACTCCCAAGACCCGAAGAGCTCTGCGAGCACTACATCGCCTCCCAAGGCTCCTCAGGAGCCGTCGTCGCCACCAGCAGACGGCCCTGATCCCGTGGACTATGAGGAGTCAGAGCCTGACCAAGACCGCGAGCAAGGGGAAGTCTCAGACCCCAACTCGTCGCCGCAGCTCCCTGAGCAACAACGGGTAACCCATCCGGGCAGTCCGATGACCCCGAAGACCGTCGCCGCTGTTGCTCGCGTGGAGGCTCAATCTCGGCGCCAGTCTCCTCGAGCCACTGCGTCCATTGTCGAGCCGGAGCAGCAGATCATCGCGAACGCCGGTGTCGACGAGGGGGTTCCACCGGAACAACTGCAGCCCGACAACCGAAGGCACCTCAGTGAGCGTACCCACCAGGAGGCTGCGCAAGCCGCCGGCACTAAGCGTGAGCGCGAGGCGTCAACCCCTCGGACCC
>BSXT01002179.1:0-11608 GCA_030267785.1 Phytophthora fragariaefolia | reverse complement strand
CAAGCTTTGCGCTTCCGACTGATTTATCACGCCACCCAACCGATGCATCACGTCGCTTCGCTGGCAATGAAGCTTGCAGTTTAACGCGATCCAAGTCGTAGAGCAGCACACCATGTAAAACCTAAAATGATATTTTCCTGTCGGTTTCTTGGGGTTATACTTGGTGACGTGTCGGCCTTGGCGGGAGCGGCAGGCAACGCTGGCCTCATCAAGTGCAACATTGCGTCCTACCCGAATGTACTTGCCTCCAGTAATTTTTAGCAAGTTCAGGAGAGGTCGGATACGAGCAACGGCATCTTGCTCGAGAATATTAGGCGCAGCATTGAAGCTAAAACACCGTCGCAGCAGCTTAAACCGATGAAGAGTCATGACACCGTCTAGTGATGTACTCACTCCACCAAAAATCAAATCTTCGGCTTGCCGACCCCAGTAATTAGCGTACTCTCCTTTATCCGTCACGGCCATGTAGAAGAGAATGCCAAGAAAAATCATGAGCTAGTCAAGAGTAAAAGGTGCCCCCATGCGTACATCGTTCATCACTATGTACTTGTTCGTCTCGTGCAAAAGTTGGCGCCAAAAATACAGGGGAATGTAGGCAAAAAACTTGAACTTGCGGAATGCTCGAACAAATGCTTGAACTCTGGGCGCAAGTAAGTTCTGGTCGATCCCTTTTCGTGTTGAAACAGGTATGATGGCGCTTTAACTTCTCCAGACGGTACAAATCGCATGTTTCGAATAGCTTCCACTTCTTCAAGATTTGTAGGAAGAGACTCAGTGGGGTCGAAAGCCTTGAACACCTCTTCTTCTTCGCAATCGGAATCATTCTCCTCGAAGTCGATATCGTCAGTCGGATCCGGTTGGACAAGTATCCGCCAATATGGGTTCTTCATTCGTATCAATACGGAGTAGTTCTTGATACCTCGCTGTAGAACCCCCACACTAACGTGTTCCACCGCCTTCTGGAACTGACTATCCAACCAACAAATCTCAAAAAGCGAAGCATACTTCCCTTTTTCCCTTGGCGATACACCCGACCAATGATATAGGCAGTACCGGCAGGCCGGTATGCCTTCGCTCTCATCCATTTCTCTTTGTCAGGACAGAAAGCAACTAATTTGTTTGCGTAAACGTCCTGCAGCAGAATAGGCGCTGTGCGTGATGGCGTTGTTGCAGCATCGGATGCGGTACTCTCCTCCTCAAGCAGCTGCAGAATCCTGGATCCAGAACCCGTTCCTGTGTCCTCACGTTCACAAGCTACGTGGACATTGAAACTGTCAGCCAAACAACTTCTTCTTCTGTATGCCTGCGTATTACTCACCTATGATATCACCAGTAGCGAATTGGAGTCCAAGTGAATGATCTCCACGTCCCCCGCGAGCCCCACGCCCTCGCACACCACTGCCTCGTGTACCTCGTCCGGCCACGACAACCGGGCCAGCAACACCACCGTCTCTGGGACGTTCAGCTGCTTGTATGGTAGCTGCACCAATAGTTCCCTGATCGGCGTTGTAGTGTCTGGCTTCTTGAATTTGAATATCCGCAGTTTCAATATTGCTGGTAACGCCATCGACTAGGACACCAACCGCAGCACCGTTGCCGTCATATCTACCTAAGTCACCCATAAGAGACCATTGATTACACTTACCAGCAAACTCACGGTAACATCATGTCTTACCTGTGCCTTGAGCTCCTGCAACTTCACGGACGTTCAGGGCTTCAACATACTCTAAGATAGCTAGCTCACCGAGGAGAAAGTCACTTCCCTCTACACCATCGTACTTTCCCCCAGGCAGAATGTACTTGTAGCGGGAGTCTAGAGTCTTGGTAGAAGGTCGCTTTGATGTCCACCCCTCTTTCACTAACGCTCTCCACACCTCTTTAATCACCGCAACGCCCCCGAGAGTGCTGGCAGTCGTCGCAGGCGTCCCCCCGTCACCTGAAAGTACGCGACGGCGCTTTCGGGCGATAGTCGGCACGTCAAGCTTGCGCTTCAGCCCTCCTTGGGGCATTCCCAACCTATTTTGATTTGGGGGCGAATGGAAGGCTGCCACGCGGCGCCAATGATATAAAGGTTTACAAATGCAG
This sequence comes from Phytophthora fragariaefolia, assembly GCA_030267785.1. NCBI lineage: Eukaryota > Oomycota > Peronosporomycetes > Peronosporales > Peronosporaceae > Phytophthora > Phytophthora fragariaefolia. The sequence goes on along the minus strand of BSXT01002179.1, from coordinate 9,523 downwards.
GAATTATACTATTCTGAATTTTTTATGCGGATATTAATATCGATCACATAAAATTATGGAGGCGCGAGCAAAAAGTGGCGGCAAAGTGTCAGCGCAAATCGTTGCATACAAAGCGTAAGATACATGCATCAGTTCACAGCATTATTTGATATAGACTATGCAATATCGGACTGCGCGCAAAAGCTAATTCCGGCAAAGCGTTAGCGCAAATCGCTGCATACAAAGTGTAAGATACATGCATCAGATCACAGCATTATTTGATAGAGATGCGGGCCGCGCGCCACTAGTGCACATTCGACATGCATGCCATATATGTGGTTATGGAGATGTTCTCTACCGCTCATATTTCTACGAACTGTGTCGACTTCAGCGTCGTGCACAGCAAAGGAGTGGCATGAACCTGTAGTCGGTGATGCGATCTTGCTCTATGTATGCATGTTGGCCCTCAAAAAGCCAAGCATCATCATCCGACGCGGTATGCTTCAGAAACGGGTCGGGCGGTAAAATATTCTAAATTTTCGATGTTATATAACCGTTTTGGTACGCCGTGCCACTTCTTTTTGACCAACCAGACTTGAGTGGTTCAATGCTTTCTCAAAGGCTTACTTTTTAGGCAATCAAAATGCGATCCAAAAGGGCGCATTTTGCGCCCTTTTGGAAGGAGGGAGCCGCTGCTAATTTACACCTTTTATGATTTGCACACCCTTCCCTTTCTGTGTCAACAGCTAAAGGGCGAATTTTGCGCCGTTTTACCTTGATTGGACTTGACTTTGTATAACATAGTTTCGATAAGCTTATACCTGTTCATCGCGAAAGGGTTAATGGAGACGCTGCGTATCGTGAATAACAACCTCCCTTATCGCCTAGGCGAGTACGTAGAATCGGTATCAATTCGTGAACTCGTCTTCAAGGATGCAATGCAGGCAACCATCAATGCAAAGGTCGTGTGCCATACGATCATAGAGCTGTGCACGTCTACGAAGAGAGCACCGGAAGAGGTGCTGCAGCTGAACCGGATTGGCTCAGCTCCTACTTTTACCGCCGTCGCCGATTTCTGGACCTCAAAGGTGCAAGGAGTCAAGTATCTTGGGATACGCTTGTACATGGTCACTGAGAAGTTCGAGTTCAAGTCTATTTTGCTTGGTACTCGGCATTTTGTGCCTCAATATGGCGAGCGTGAGGGGGGGGGTATTCAGCTTCTTTTTCGGCGGTGGATCATAGATATCCTAACAAATTTTGGTTTGACACTACGAGACTTGTTCGGCGCTACATCGGACGCTGGACCCGACGCGGTATGGTAGCTGATGCCACCAAGTCCAAGAATCCTGCGATGACAAACTTGATTCGACGCATCGTCAAGACTGTCAACACAGTCAAGCACGTTGAAGCACAGCTCTTCGAACATGGGCTCATTGTTCGAAGAGCTGTGCTTATATGGCAAGAGCGGAAAGTCACCCCATCAACTACTGGAGTATCATGCGCATCGTTTTCTTGGTCTCACCCGCGTAGTCAAGCGCATTCTGGACCTGTGGGAGCCTCTTGTATCATGGTACGCGGGGCGGCTTGATAAAGCTCGCAGAGACAACGCTAATCTTCCTGCCAGTTTTCCACCGGAGAGAGATTATCAACATCTCGCTCAAATTCTTTCCCTCCTGCAACCGATAACGCTGGTGAACATTAAGAGCCAGGGTGAAAGCGCAAACCAAGTCGACGTGCTGTTGACTTTGTACAAGCTGCGTACTTCGGTGTTGGATTGCTCGAAGGAATTGCGGGACTACCGGTCCAGCAAGGAACGCAGGATGGCTTTTCGACCCGAGGATCTCACTCCATTGGCCTCCGACACGCGCCGATTACTCCACGACGCCTTTCAGAAACGCTTTTTCTCGCGTTATACAGACCGCACGAAGATAAGCACGTGCTCATTTGTGCTGGAAATGCAGCTCTTCCTGCATCCCAACTTTAAGAGCTTTGATGGATTTCTGAAGCGAATCGTTCTGCTGTGCAATGCAGATCAAAATGGAACCGTCACTGCTGATGGGGAGCGCATCTTCGCCAGGATCAAGAAGATAATTTACGACAAAGTGCAGTCGCTGATGCCGTCAGTGGCACAAACGCAAGAGTCCCGCGCACCTGTTGTAGTGGAAGCGCTTCCACCAGCACCACCAACACTATTTTCCGAGGATCTGATGGAGCTTTCGGCGACATCATTGATGAGCATCACGTTGGGCCTGAGGAAGTACGTGATATGAACGCTGCCCGGGTTGACGATGAGCTTGAGAGGTGGGAAGGAACGCAAACTTCTATCCAGATCAACGTCAAGCGTCCCGAAACAGTTCTGGAATTCTGGAAGCGTCAAGTGGAGAGCGGAGCATACAAGTTCCTACCACTCGTGGCTCGCATTTTGTATGCTATTCCGTCGTCATCGGCCCAAATTGAGCGTGACTTTGGTACGGCTGGTCAACTAGTAACACCGCAGCGGGGATCGATCGCTCCATACAACGTCGAAATCTCAGCTTTTCTCAACTGCAACCGGCATTTTGTGGACGTGACACACTGCCCGAAGATTCGCGAGCGAGGGATTACGAAGTTCATCCCGTCGAATGTCAAGGTTGGTTTAGAAGACGACAGCGCAGAGGGGTGTGAGTTGCTAGGCGACTTCTTTTCAGCTGACAGTGATGCAGAATGTGACGAGGATGAGACCTAGCACTCTACAGCTAAGTGAGAAGAATCTGTTTTAATGCTGGTGTATTAATGCATGAGGTACATGGTTCATTCGTCAGTTCCTCCTATAGTGCATGATGCCGCCATTTACGGTTCAAATGCAGTGCTGTTTAGCAGCAATTCGGCGAGTTTCATCGCCTTCTCCGCTTTTTTCTTCTTCATTGCGTTCCTCTCGTCACTACGAAGCTTTGCTGCCTTTTCGGTCTTCCCAGGTGCTACCTGTGTCGATCGCTTCTTATACGAGTTTGATTTTGGCGTTTGCTTTGGACTGTCCCCGATGAGACTATGGCAGCGGGCTCGTGCTCGTGCAGCAATTTTTCCCTGCTCGGATCTGATCACATCCCGCAAACATTCGTTGGACTTTTGCTCAGGCTTGACCCTTGTTGTTGGAGTTTGCAGCATCTTCATCAAAACTAGCTCGTTTCGACCTTCAGCACCTTTATCACAGCCTCCATCTGCCTCTTGAATTGAATATGATGGCTGCATTTCTTCCCCTGATGACATTGAGCTTTCGTCATCAAATGCGGGGGGATCGAGCTAGAATCAGCTGAGCATTTCCTGGTGAAAATGATGGACGCGTTGAACTCCGAGCAGATGGGCCAACTACGGCATCGGCTTGCGTACCGGCAAATGCACGAGCAAGATTGTCTGCGCGATGTACAGCAGTATCAACCACAGACGCCTTGCATTCTGCTATCTCACGCCGCAGGGATAGCTTGGTGTCTTCATGAGCTGTATTTTCCTCCGCATGATGTCGCCGCACGATCGACTTCGCCTTTTTCTCGGCGCAACGACAGGAGTCTTCTATGCGAGCGGCGATGTCCTTCTCAAAGGCGTCCAGCTGGTCCTGCACCAGTTTTACAATTTTTTGACCTTGCGCTGCAATAGCGAGTCGAATCGCTGTATCAACTTGCTCCATATGCGCCGTCAGCACGTCGCGCATTCGATGCGCTAAGGTCGCATGAAGCTGAATCTCCAGTTGCTTGAACGCTTCCGCCCCTCGAATATCATTTTCTTCGGCGTGTTGAACAGCGTGAGCTTCCGCTACAGCGCGCGCTTCTGTCTGGGCCACATTGTTAGCAGCCGAAATCGCCGATTGTAGTTTTGTATTGACGTGGTGCTCAAGTGCAGCAGGGTCGATACGAGTCGCACGTATCATTTCGGCGCGCACCATGGTCCTTGATTCTGCTTCCGACCGCGCCTGCTGCACTCGAGCCTCAGTGTAAAGTTGCTGCTGCTGAGCTTGAAATTGCTAGGTGGCATGCAACCGGACTTGATACTCAGCGATGCCGTGGGTCTGAGCTGACACGTGCGCAATAGCCATACCCAGCTTGCGATCGTTGGTCCGGCCAATGCAGGCCTCCGCGTACACCACTAGCTCCTCGCTCCTCTCCGACGCCATGGCGCAGCAAACTTGTGCCTCTTCAAGATCGCCTATTTTGTTGTCTGCGCCTGCCTAAAATGTAGGTGCTCGCTGGTGCGGTTAAAACTATTGGTCCTTCGCTTGGCCAATAGCTTAAATTGATTATATAAGCCAATCTGGAGCTCTGATCTGGAGAATCTCCTGGAATATCTTGGATCTCCTTCATACTAGGTCCGTCTGCTCTCACTTAAGTACGGGAGACGGGAGACGTAAAACCTCGGGAGACGATCTCTCGAGGTTTTTAATCTCCCTTTTTTTTAGAGGAGATCGACCTCCGTCTAGCCGTGGATAAACTGTTTAATAATCGGCAACAGGGTCTGTTGTGAGCGCTTGTCGTAGACGACCCGACCAAACCACCGGGCAGTGCCTCGCTCTACGCCACCGAACAGCCAGAACTCTTCGTAGTGACGTCCGCGGTTGAACTTGCGCTTTTTCAAGAGACTCGTCTCGTCAATCTCAACGACGTGACCGTCTCCCCCAATCTAGAGCAACCATCGCGCAACATTAGATCAACTGAAATATTTGGTGTATCACACATAATTACAAGTGTACCTTGAAATCAGCTTTTAGCAGCTCTTTCGAACACGTGGAGCGGCAGTAAGCGAAGTACTCCTGCGCCGCGCGCTCCGAGGTGCCTGCCAGCTCTGCTGCTTGTTCTTGAGGCAGACCCACGCACCATGCGAGGAGCAGCCGCACCGCGCTACAAAGCTTTATCTTGGCTTCACAGAAGAACGAGTTGGTCAACAACCCGTGGGAGACTTCCTTCCCGCTCGCATGCTGCGTTCGGCGACAGCACCGCCAGCGCGTACGCGAGGGGGCTAGTCTCGCCGAGCCGTGGCACTGGCGGCAAAGCTTCTCCTTGTCGATCAGCCCACTGACATGCACCACTTAACGCAGAGGTCCTCGTCGCACGTGACCTCCATCACCTTGTCCATTGCGAAGAGGCCCTCGTCTTCTACGTGGTACATGTACGGAGAGGGGGTGGCCATGACGGAGGGGAGGTCGGAATAGGAACTTCTTAAATTGCGCGCAAATTCGTTTGTGAAAGGTGTGTTTGAGAGGCGGTGCCTCCTATGTGGTGGTTTGTAAAAGCGGGCTCAAAATGCACGTGTTATACTTAAACCGACATGTTTGTTTTTCGCGCGCAGGCGGTTTGCGCGCGAAAGCGGGCCTGTTTTGTCTGGCGAGCCGAACTTTGGGCGGTTTATGTGGTGTACATATTTTAGTTTTTGTGCATGTGTCCCTTTAGATGTATTTCAGATTTTGTTTTGGTATTTCAGATTTAGAAAGCGGCCTGTTCTTCAGGAGAGCCCAGTAGGGATCTCGAGGGCGAGAATTAGTAAGCTGAGAAGCATCCCAATAGGACAGTAGGGTCGCTTACTCTTCATTCTTCCTCGTCTCGATAACCTACCGGATCACGCCCTTACTCAAGACTCATCGAGAATCAATCAACACGTTGTTCCCTCCTCCCCTGATTTGCCACAGAGAGTATCCTTGGAATGCGTAAGAGCATCTCCACGGGGCGGTGCTACTGGCAATAGGAGAAAGGTCGGACCAACAAAGACTGCGAAGTTAAAAAGGTTGACTGTAGACACACAAAACGGCAAAAGTACTGAATTACTAAATTTCGAAAAGCAGAAATATGCTGCATTTCCATTGCTTCAGAGGATACCTGAAGTGTATCCAACAGGTTTGTATAGCTTCCGATGTGACGCCCCTCTGCGCCCGAGCTGACCAACTAAACACCGTGAGCACGAAGATTTTCTGCCATGGTTAATCGGCATCAGAACGCTTAATGGCGTCTTCGAACTTGAAACATGCGGGCCCGTTTCCTATGCTACATTTTCCCTCCCACATTAACGTATTTCAGTAAGACATGTCTATAGCACGGCACATCTCCATTGCATGGACACATTCTTTGTTCGAAGTAAATACACTGTAGCTGGTCGCAGTTCTCTTATTGCCGCGGAAATCTGTATGGCTAACGCATAGCGCCGAACCTGCCGCAATTTATCTTCTGCCTACTCACCTGTGGTTGGAAAACAGCCATACCAATGGTATGGCTATTTTCTTAGCCCCGTGGGGTTTTCGGTGTATATGAAGGGACGCCATAGATGCGACGTGCTATAGGCCGAGCCAACATAGCACGAGGAAGATGCCGAGAGGAAAAGCTTGGAGCGAGTCTGAGGACAAGAGCCTTTGCTGGGCTTGGTGTGCAGCATCCGAGGATCCGGTCAGTGGGGCCGATCAAAAGCCAGATACACTCTGGTTCAACATACAGCGTAATTTCAAGGAGCTAGAGACTAAATCCACGCGGTCGCTATCGGTGATGAAGAGTAGATTGGTTGACACCAACCGAGAGGTTGCCCGCTTCTCTGGCTGTGTGTCGTTTGTAGCAAACCTGAACGAGAGTGGAATCGCTGACTGCATGCTCGTGTAGTGTTGCTCCTTTGCGGTCAAGGGAGCCGACACGCCTTTCACAAATATGGGCCAGTTGGGATAAATTCCGTCTGCAAGTAGGTATGGCATATTCATCTCACAGCCGTTTACTGTGTAACTCACTTGAGGAAATTCACCGCTTAGTAGATGACGAATGAAAGGTAACGATTGATGCACATTGATGTCATTGTTGGCCCGGCAACCCCAAAAAATGTGTGCCAAATCCACAAATCAGATGCAATCGCCTCCAGGACTACAGTAGCCATGTTTTTCGACCCTTGCATGGACCGGCTAGTACTTGAGGGCACAATGCCCATTCCCACTTCATGCAGTCAATAGACCCGACCATCCTAGGAAATCCGCGCTTTGCATTTGCTTGCATTAGCGCATTCAGGTCTCTATCTGATGGGAATCGTAGGTATCTTGGACCAAACAAATCGATCATGTAGGAGCAAAACATTGAAATGCAGTAGATTCGCCCATACGGCACAACTCATCGAACTGGTCTCCTGCTTTGGCATATACCAAGGTACGAATTGCTGCTGTTATTTTCAATAGAGAGCTGATGCCAAGTTGGCTGTTGCGTCGCTGTTGGAAATAATAGTAGTTCAATTCTAGCGCATCGTGGAAGTGATATTCGTCATGGCGAGCAGGCGTTTTTGCGGAAGGGCCTGCGCCGACGAATAGACTGGCAGGCTCGACTCGAGCTAGGACTTATTTGCACCACGACGGGTGGGGTGGCCTCGACCATCCACCAAGGTGTCCGTGATTTCAAGAACAAAAACTGTTGGGGTGTTGTCCCCCAAGCCTGTCGCTTTGGTATCACTTCGTCGTTCCGGGTACTGGATTGTTCCAGCATGCGCCGTTCGAACGAAGTGAATGCCCGATCACCTGTCAAAACATGGCGTGTAGCTCTTGTCGAGGTACATGGTGATTGGCATGGCGTTCAAGCCTGATGGTGTAACTACCATCTAACTCTGATAGACACTGGCGAAGGCTCAGATTGTTGCTTCTCAGGAGCGCTACATAGCCGCTGGGACAGTAGAGAATATTCCGCCACTGATCGCACGAATAGCCATCACCCGGTATTATATATACGAGATAACGCAAAACGAAATGATTCTTATCAACCATTTTGAGGTTTCTCAAAAACGACGATTGAAGATTTTGAGCCTTGAATCGTACAAAAACGAAAACCCGAGAAAAAGCGCGTTTTGTGTTTTAAGCCCCCTCAACCACTCGCTTGTCTCATTATATATGAGGGGGCACACAGCACCCTGTGCAGAGGAAACGGTCCTCAGAAGTATACAAACTCCAAGTGAACGGCAGGTCACTACGCCCTGGCCTAAGGGGCTTTTACTCGTAGCAAGTAAGATTTTTTTTTTATGATTACGACTGAGTGTATTAATAGATAATGGTCAAAGCTGACCTGCAATACAGACTAACTATTACCTATAGTGAAACCTATATAATATGCACCAGCCCCCTATTGGGTGGCTGCGGGCACACCAACCTCGTGTACCCATGTGTGTAGCACATCACTAGTGTCTATCCCACCAGTGAAAGAGTGGCATGGCACTCTTTCAAATAACCCCGTTACATCCCCCCCACTCAGCCCAAGGTGAAACCTCGCGGCCAAGCCTCAGCACTTGCGGAAGCCACTGAGGCAGCTTCCGCGGCGATTCAATCGCCTGGTGCGCCCAACGCACCATCATCTACGCACTCGCGGCGTAGTAGGTCGTCGGATCTCCCTCCGGACGACCGCCCGAACCCACGGTTCGCATACCGGGGCCACAGTCCTGGGTCTCCAGTAGGCCCTGAGCGTGTGCTCTATTCGGGGGACGAGAGTTGCCCCTCTGAGGCTGAGGGCTCTCACTCGGCTGCATATCCAGCCCCCTGCTGCTGCTGCAAGCAGTGAAGGCGAGGCGTGGCCTTCGCGAAGTCAGGCTGACCCGCAAGCGAAAGCTGCGAGGACGGCCAGCGACCCTGACACCGGGTCTGGGCAGCGGTCGTGGCCTGTCCGAAACCTGACACTCAGTGAAGGACTCGCACGAGCTCGAGGTGCCGCAACTCAGCACCAAGGAGCCGCTGCAGTTCAGAAGGAGCCACTGAGCTCTAGGAAGCGTTCCGCTTTTCTGTCGCCGCGCCGCAAGGCACGCGACTCCTTCAGAGGACTGTTCGACTCCTCGTCCGATGACGAGGAGGAGGCGGGCGCAGTCCCAGAACCTCAAGAGATCTCCAACGATCTCGACGGGCAGCAAGAGCGTTATCATGATGCACAGTTGCAATCCAGCAACTTACCGTCAGCACAGGCCTCCGTGCCTGTGCAGTCAACTCAGACGGCTGGCGGTAAAGCCTATCCCCAAGGCTATTACCCACCCGACGAGGGGACCGGGGCTGCGAGCTTCCTCGAGAAGCTGCAAGACCCTCGCGGTCTAGTAGGAGGTTATACATCCAGAGGCGCCTTCGAGCGCGAACTCGTCATGAACGAACCCCTGTTCCAAGAGAGCATTGAGGCCGCTCGGTGTGTGCTTTTAGCACCACACGGAATTCCTTTGAAGGAATCACTAGTCTCCGTAAGAAGCCGGAGACTAAGGGTGAACTCCACCCCGTCTGAGGATACCCTTTGGTCCAACCCGTAGGGACCACTGGCTTCCCTCAAGCCGAGTCGGTCTTTTGGGCGTGGGTCCTTGTGCAAGGATACCAACGGCAAGAGCTGGATCAACTCAAAGCGGAACTTGGGATGTCCGCTGTCTTGGACCAGCGTGGACTCCGCACTGAGTTCGCTCACCGCATCGCTAAGCGGCAGCTTGGCGTGGGGGACAGCGCTCGCGATGAGCGCGGGTATGGTGCCTATGCCAAGGCCACCACACCTCGTAGGGTGGCTGAGAAGCCACGGACTACTTACGAAGCTGCTGTCGCTTCTGGTCCCAGATCGCG